>JALDNG010004992.1:0-15402 GCA_024349245.1 Neodontobutis hainanensis
TTGTCTTTATTTACTGCTGGGTTGGGCTTGGTTTACTGAAACAAATACCTGGTTTATTCTGGTTTAGTTGTGGGTTAGAGACTTTAAAATTAATTCTTAAATGACATGTTGTTTACAACATGTCATTTAAAAATTAATTTTGTGGTTCTATTACATAAAGACAACCCTATTATACTTGTCAAATGTAACTCCGTTTGTATGTTAAAGTTGCTCTATAACAAATCACAGCCAGAGACAAATTAAACACATCAATGATACAAAACTCAACACAAGTAGATTATATTTTTTATTGCAGGCGATTGGAAAGGCATCTATTGATGATTGTCTCAGAGGATGCAAAATATTTCCCACTAGTGGTGCATTATTTTGGCCATTGGAGCCAGTGAGTGGACAGTCAGCTGTTCAAAGTAGCAGCGTCACTGATTCTTTGCAGTGACAGATTACAAATGGAAAAAGAAGCAGTCTAAACATTGGACAAGTGTTTCCAATCTGATTTTCACACAAATTTCCAAGAAAGAAGGAAAATTCAAGGACTTTCTTTGTAGAACACCACGTGATGAAGCAGATAAAGTCCAAGGTTAATCAATATTCAATTCTACAACTTGGCATCAGGCCAGCACCAGGTATTTTGGGCCCTAGCACCAAAGTAATGACAGTAAAGAACAGACTAGGCCTAGTTTACTTGTATTTAGGTGCATTTTAATATGCGTCAGGTAAATTGTACCACAGTACAATATATCATTTCATTAGGTCCAGTGTGTGTGGGGTGGCCAAACTAGACTGTAACTATCTTTTATATTACTTAAGATTAAAAGATTAAATTTTTAAAACTTGAATTTAGGAAATTAAAATTTCCTCATAAAAAGACAGCATAATGTACCCGGATGAATGAAAATCTTAGACTGAGGTTTTACCCAGGAAGTTCCAGTGACTAATCAGCAATGAAAAACAAGCTGCAGAAAAAAAAATATACAAAAGGGAAAAAGGAAAACAGCTGTGTGGAGGCAGATAGGGAAAAAAAGGACAGACAATCTAACGCTGACTGGCGATATTGTGAGGTAAAAGTAGACTCCTGGGTTCTGTCTGGTTGTTGATCTTTACTTTGTGCCCACATGAATGAATTTTATTATTGTCCCATGCTTGAAACACAAGCCCAGCCCAAATGGGCTTACAAGACACCCCCAGTAAAAAAAAAAAAAAAAAAAAAAAGCACTATGTGCATTAAATACATTATAACATAAGAAGCTCTAGTTAAATACAAATGTGGCTAACTTAAAGATATACATTGATGTTATATATGTATATATATTCATTAAGTCTGTGGTGCTGTTCAAGCCTTCATACTGGGCAGTTGTAGAAAGAGGAACAGAAAATAATGTCTCCTTCCACTGGGTTTCAAATGTCTCTTTGTTCAAGATTGCCAAATGTGTTATTTTTGCTGATTCTTAACTGTGTCTTTTGTACAGCTGAATCATGTCCCCCACTGTCCCGCTGCTCGTACTCATCCTATGTGGTCTGTCCATGGCCCAGACACAGATACAGGTGTTCAACCTGCGGGCTACGGGCCTCCCACAGGACATCCTGGGGATCACCGATGGCTACGTCAAAGTGTTCTGTCGCTTATTCTTTGTAGGTAAAACCTCGGTGCGTAAAAACAACGCCAACCCTTGGTGGAAAGAAGAGTTAACCTACTATAACGCCAAAGAGAATGCCACGCTCAAACTGGAAGTCCACGATGAGGATGTGTTCTTTGACGACCTGGTCGGGACATGTCAGACCCAGATCCAGGCCGGGACCCATCAAGAAAAGTGTGCATTGGATAAAGGAGGCATGTTGTTTTATGACTACACTCTGAGTTAGGAGGACCATGACTTCAAAATGGAACTCCATAAAATAAAATATATTATTCACAGTCATGTCAGTGACTCTTTCCTTTGTACAGTTCAGTGATGATTAAACTCAACTTTCGACCTTCCTTTAATAACTCGCAGTGTAACTAAAGATGACTAGACTTGGATTGGACTTTTTTTTGGGACGTGTGAACGTTTAACCTTCTAAAGCTTATTGTAACAGGAATCAATGTGAAAAAATGAGACCTTATGACGTCATCTAAGCTTCATAAATAAGGCTTTTAAGGATTACACTGATGAAATAAGCAACATCTCTCGGTATTAAGGAGCTATGTGTTATTTCGTTGCAAAATACATTTTATTTTATGCGAAACAGCTCAAAAAAGAACAAAAGAGAGAAAAGGACAGCAAATTAAACTCTAAATTCTTCAGGCAGAGATAATTACTGGATCTCTGCAGTCTAACGGAAAGCTCAGGTCAGCTCTAAACTTTAGTTTAATGTAAATGTAGTGTTTATGGTGGAATATTGGTAAAATAAGCTGGAAAGCTTCTGTTGGACACTGGGGTCAGGTACTGGAGCTTTCAATTTCACTTAGACAATTAATCAGAATGTGGTTTTGTGTTGTTCAAACCCCTGACAAGTTATTTGGACCAAAATATAAAAATCAAGAGTACAGCCATAATAATAAATAAAGCCTTTTGTGGTGAGCAGGAATCTTGGTTTAATCTTGGTTTAGCCAAAACCTTATCCTTTGTTAGTCCTTGAACCTACATTAGCCAACAGTGGACTGTGAGGAAAGGATAGTTCAGGCCTAAACCAAACACAACCAGCTGCTCATTTTAACCACTCTCTCATGATTTCCTCTCCATATGATGCAACCAGGATCCCAGTGGAAAGTCATACCACCACACGTGGGCTCCCGGTGTTTGAGATTGAATGTGGGGTGGGGTTTGTGAGCCTGAAGGATCCTTGAAGCTACGTTCTCTATAGGCAAATTGTGACAGGTTAGACAAAGATGTAAGGCACTGGGATGTCACCCTGTATGAAGAAACCGGGGCCCCACCCTGGCCAGGCCTGGGGTCGAGGCTAGCAGCCATCATTTGACCCTTATTTTTTCCTGGTCCTGTCTGGTTTTAGTTAATGTTTAGTCCTGGTCATAGTTCTGGCTCTCTGGATCTAAACTCCACCCCTTTTTCCTAATGTGATAAAGTCAAACTCAAACCTAGCCTTCAGTTTCTTGTAAAATCATGGCCTCCTGTGTCCCTCTTCTTCTTCTCGTCCTGTTCAGTCTGACCTCAGCCGAACCCCACATCCGGGTGTTCAACATGTGGGCCAAGGACCTCCCCTCCGGCCTGTTCTGGACCACGGACGGCTACGTGAAAGTCTTCCTCAACATGAACTTTTTGGGTCAGACGTCAGTGATTGCAAACGAGGCCAATCCGTGGTGGGATGAAGAATTTACGTTCTGGGGGGCCCAGGAAAAGGACGTGCTGAGAGTCGAGGTCCACGATGCAGACTTCCTGTTTGACGACCTGGTGGGCGCGTGTCAGGGGCAGATCCAAAGTGGCTCCCATCAGAAAGAATGTGTGCTTCAAAATGGCGGCACACTCTCTTTCACCTACTCTCTCATTCTGTAGAGACTCCAAACTGGATTCAAAGACATTTGCAAGAACCAAGTAACTTCAAAGGAAAGAGAAAATAAATAGTTTCAGTAAAAATTTTGTGCAATATTTTGATTTAGTCCTGATTCAGTTGTGTCATGGTTTCTTCGTGTGTTGTGGTGCATTTATGTGGGCCTCTGGAACTCGTGAAAAGGTTTTTCCAAAACACATGAACACCTGCTAAAGTTGGAATAAAAGCTAAGAAACTCGGGTTAGTTGGGGTCGCCCAAGATTTTGTGTCGATTTGGAGGAAAGCAAACATACCAACAGTTTTGCACCTTAACTTGATAATATTATAGTACGTTAATTTTTCTGTCCATAAAAGCTTATTAAGAATACAGTATATTAGCAAAGGTATTTATTCATTGACATCCCTTATTTAGCTTTTCAACATATGTAATATATTAACCTTTTCTTCAACAGCTAATAATTGCTACTTTGACTGAATTAACCCATTTAAAAATAACAATAGCACATTTTTCTCTCAGCGTCTATCTTGTTCCGACATTCCTGAGCTGAAAACATGTAAACACAAAGAAGTCGAAAAACTTCCTAATTCAGATATTCCGAGTTGCCCAGGACCACATGGATGCACCACAAATCCTCATTTTCTTTTGGTTTTATAACTGCAGTTAGTATTAATATACTTTTGAACTTCTGCTTCTTATTTATGGCCTGTATGCCTCATTGAGCTGATCTTATACATTTTTAATTCAAGTTCTACAAAAAAAGATTTCTGGATTATTGTGATAATATAATCAGATGAAACAGTTTATCACAGACTACTTTGGATTAAAGTTACCAAGGACATTTGTTTTGAAACCATTTCAATCTTTTAAACAGTTACATAAAGTAAACACTTGTGTTCCCAGCCAAAAGTGACCAGCAAGATTTTATGTGTGGGAAAAAAACATACACTTGACAATTTTACAGTATTCTAAGACCAACGTTTTAATACATCAACACGTCAAGCAGAAAAGAAGAGAAAGTATTTATAGAGCAGATTTGGTACCAAAGTTGCTCAATGTGCTTTACAGAAGTGACACAAAGATGGTAGCAAAGAACAAACATGGAATAAAAAAAAAATTAAATAAACAATAGTAAAAAAATACATGAACATATGTACAGCATGAACAGATGTATTATAGTTAATTAACAAATGAGAAAAGTGTATTTTGAGTATTTTGATAGGATATTGGTGCAGTTTTTATTCTTTCTAGAAGTGAATTTCATTTTTTCGGAGCATAAAGAACAAATGCAGCTTCACCAGCTTTTGACTGAGCATAAGGTACAACAAGGAGACCAGCTGCTGAGGGACGGACAGCCCTTGTTGGCTTGTATCGAGTCAGTAAAGATCGACGAAGAGAGGAGCGTCTTTAGAGCTTTGTAGACTATGAGAAGTAAGTTTTGATAAGAACTTGCAGCCAGTGCAGCGACAGGTGTAATATAAGATCATTTCTTTGTCTTGGTCAGAATACGAGCTGCTGAGTTCTGTAGAAGCTGCAGATGTTTAATTGATTTTTGATAGAGCCCAGAGAATAATGAACTGCAGTAGTCCAGTTTACTTGTGATAAAGGTGTAAACAAATTTTTCAAAGGCTCGAATTTTAGAAATGCACCTTGGTTATCCTGTTTTCTAGTTTTTGTTTTGTCACTTAAGAAATACATTTTTGTTAAAGGCCTTTACCTGAGTCTGGGGTTTTGCTTTGGGCTCTTTCTGCTCCTGGGCCAGCGGCCATGACAGTGGAAACATTATCATAAAAGGCAATACAAGACAGACAAGGCTCAGTCTCAGAAGTAGCATTGGCTTGGTAAAGTATAACGTTGTTCTAAACTCGAAACATCCCATTACATCATAACATCCCACTCTCCCCACAGTTCACACTGTCGTTGTGTCCTTGGGCAAGACACTTAACTCACCTTGCCTCCAGTGGTCAGCTGTAACACTGCTAAAGTGCCTACTAGGTGGAAAAGTGTTATATAAATAAATAAAAATAATAAGTAAATGTTTTACTAACTGTAGAAAGCCAGAGTCCTCCAGCACGGAAAACAGCTGGTCCTCTATCGCTATAAACTCTATTATTTTGCAGTTTATCGCTTTAGTCTTTTTTTCTTCTGTCTTTAGCAAAGTTTTTACAGTTTTTAAAATCTTGTTAAATGGTGACATTAGCCTTAGCTTCAACACTAGCCGCTGCAGCTTCATAAACTTTATATAACCTACAGATTTGTTGCACTAAAAAGATATAAGAGTTGTTGTATTAAACGCTATTTTTTTTTTTTGTTTTTTTGCCTCTTGAAACACTCGTTGAACAATCCCACACAGGGGAAGACAGCTCATCTTTTATATAATTTTTTAATTGTTGTAAAGTTACCACACTCTTCATATTATTGTCCAGTCCATTCCATAGTGTCACACCATTTCTGGTAATACAGTTTCTTTAATGTAGTACAAACATAATGTACTTAAAAGTTATGGTCTCTCCTTAAATTGTCAATGTATTTGCATGTCAACCAACAAATTTCTACATAGTATGTTAAATATGGCACAATCATGGAATTGTTCAACGTAAGTGCAGATTTATTTTAAAAGTATTTGACCTTATGTAATATGGCAAAGGCTTTGGTGTTCATTTGTGTTCAATTTTAACTCCTAAAAATGTTTATTCCTTTAACCTTCAGAATATCAGTCACACTGAAATTTTTTTAATATAATAAGCATTTTATTTATACTGAGCCATTGTTTTATTTTTTTCAAGCTTTTTGTTTACCACCTTTGGTACTTCTTGTATAATCCCTCCATAAAATAAAGTTGTATCATCGACCCCATCATTCATGCGAAATAAGTTAAATTGGGCCCAAGATCGGAGCCTTGTGGTACTCCTCAGTTGATGTCACACATATCTAAGTTTATATTGTTTGTCTGTACATATTGTTTTCTATTTTCCAAGTAGCTTTCAATCCACTGATGGGCTATCACTCTGATTCTGTTGAGTTTCTGAAGTAATCTTTCATGACTTATTGCATCAAACAGCTTTTTTTTTTCAATGAAGGCAAGTCAATGAAAATACTTACAAAATATTGTTTATTTCTTGTCACAACACCAGCAGCAAAGGACCCAAATGCAGACGCAGCCGACACAACTCAAAAGCGTTTATTGAAAGCAGGTAAGTAAATAACAAAGGCTGTAGAGCAAGGACAGAGGCTGTTCTTGGAAGAATACCAAAGTCAGAGCAGGAGTAGACTGGAGTAGGCAGAGGCAGGCACAGGAGGCTGGCAGTAACTGGAACTGGAACAGAGGACAGAAAAACAGCACGTAACACACACAATTCCAAGTACAAACTTCCACCCTGAGCCACCGCTCACCACAGAGGCACACTGACAACCTGACAGAGTCTGAGAGGAAGGTCTGGGCTTAAGTACACAGGATACTGATGAGGAGATTGCTGACAGGTGTGCCAGCCAACCTTGAGCAGACGGAGGAGGGAGGGAGGGAGGAGCCGGAAGAAGCTGAAAACCTGGAGTGGACTTTTTGAGTGCTTTGTCCTAAACCCATATTGACTACTGTTTAGAATGTTTTGTTTTTCAATAAATTTATCCGACCTTGTTACAAACACCTTCTCCAATATTTTAGAAAACTGTGTAAGCAACAAGACTGTCCTGTAGTTTGAAAAGTCATGTTTATCACCATTTCTGTAAAGAGGTACTACTTATGCTATTTTTATGTTTTTGGAAAATGCCTGTTAATGAGAGATTACAGTTATAGGAATGGTTCAATGACAGATTCAATAATATTTTTACAAGTATCATGTCTAGATCTTCACAGTCAGTTGATCTGTTGTTTCCACAGTTTTTTATTTTTTATATTTCATCTTTTTCTACACTGTCAAGGAAAATGCTATTCACCCTATCAATTCTTATATTTTGGGTTGTGTCTTTTACTTTTGAGTTCATGTCCACATCCACAACACTGGGGCTCACATTTGCAAAATATTTCCAAAATTCATCTACAATCGTTTTCTCATTATATATGGCAGCCTTTTCCTTAACAAAGTAGTTTGTATATGTGGTTTTAACTTTGTTACTTTTAATCACACTGTTTATTATGCCCCATGTTGCCTTTGAATTGTTTTCATTTAGCTTTTCACTTTAATATTATTTTTTCTGATGATCCATAATAATTTATTTTATATTTTTTATACTTGTTTTCAGCTACTTTTTTTTTTTTTACAAGCATGTTTTATTCCTGGTCATCCATGGTTTAGATTTTGTTTTTCTAAAAGGTATTTCTTTGCATTGTTTTTCATACAATTTTATCACCTTTTCCATGAAGGAGTTATATGCTACATTTACATTACATTTTATTGACCTGTTTCTGCTTAACTTTACAGAGGTATTATGCTTTATATGTGGGATTGTGTCTAAATACAGTAAATATGGGTAAAATTCTACCAATTACAATTTCCTCATTTATATTTTTAAAGATTTGTCTACTGTAGCCGCACTTTGGAGACTTCTACTGTTTATGTGGATGATATGTTTATTCCAGAGTTATCACAAATGTATTGTGTATTACTGATAGCAAAACGTTAAATTGGATTCAAAAGCAGAGCCATTATTTTGTCATATTAGTGTGTTCAGGGTCTCATTGTGCACAATTCCTTGGGTCTGATTCAATCCTATGATGATTAAGAGATACAGTATGTGGAAAGAACACATCTTAAACAGACACCATATATTCCCAAAGGTAACAATTATAGTAATGCCAACAATGAAAATTGTAATCTATGCCAAAAGTGAAGGACAGAAATATCCTGTTGCTTGGAGACGGTGCTATCAGAGACATAAACAACAGTAGATTTGTTACATGCAAGTGCTACGGTCACTGATATAACAGCAGTCCTCTCTCAAGTCATGTCCAAACACAAATAATGGTACAGTTGAAACCAGGAAGGGGGATTCAGAAAAGAAGGATTTCTTTAGTTTAAAAGAAGGATTTCTCTAGGCTTTTAGACAAACTTGAGAACCTCTGAGAAGCCATCAGCTCCCCTGCAAAAGAGATTTGTAATCTTAGTGGGATTTTTTCTGGATAAATAAAGGTTAAATAAACCAGTCACCGAATAAAAAAAACTCTCCTGCCTCACCAGCCAAGGATCCTCCTCTAACCGTGCCATCATCAACACCCCCACAACAGCATGGAGCCCCCCCCCTTCCCAATAGAACCCTCTCCAGTAGCATCAACGCCTTCTGCGGACCTCACCATCTCTGTCCCATCCCCGGATTCACCAATGGGATTTCCAGATCATTTGAAAATTTAGTGAAATCTGTAATAAAAATACATGTAACTTGGCCTGGTCATGGCTACTATCGTCATCTCTACAAACATCCCCCATAGTACGACCCAGGAGCACCACTTGTCCACCTCGGCCAATACCTAGAGTCCAAAGCCCCCCTGTCGAACCCCCTTCCACCCAGACCAGCTCCAAAAGCCTTGACTAGCATCAAGGCTACTATCAGCGATTAGGACACTGGGGGTGTTATAAGAATTTTTTATGTCCTTATATTTATCCAGAGAGACACGTAGACAGAGTATAATTTAAAAGCCATGGCCAGATTTATTCTTGCAAGAATGAAGCAAAGCAGACACACAATGGTACAGGGGAAGGTTTGCTTAGGGAGCAAAGGAAAACATAAAATTATAAAAAGGAAAACATTATAAGGAAGAGGTCGTATGGGGGCGTATTGTACACACACTCCCCAAGGCCTCAGCTGCAGAGAGCAGGTCCTGTCTCGTCTAATCCAAGAAGGACATGAATTGACCAGACCTGAGAAGACATATGAGCACCCACTAACTATAAACAAAAATTATTATAACAGAGGGCCTCTGCTGTTCTAGGACTTTTTGTCATAATAAACCACTTATCAACCTAAGGTCCTGGGAGAGAACTTCATATAAGCATGATTTTACGTTTTTAACTGAAACATGGTTAGACAGCAAGACTGGAAATGTGTTCCTTATTGAATCCACCACATCTAATTTTACATTTGTATCCAAAATATGGGAAAACAAAAAGGGTGGGGGTGTATGTGCCTTTCTGGTCAAATACCAGACTTTGTTTAACGTGTTAAACATGTGTTTAACGTGTTCACATTAAACACGTTATTGTGTTTAATGTGAACATCCCTCCTTCGGCCGATGCAGCTGCAGCGTGTCTGCTGCTTCACAACGCTGTAACCCGGATGCTCATCAGTGGAGACTTCAATCATGCCTCCCTCTCTTCCACTCTCCCTACATTCACCCAGTGTGTAAAGTGTCAAACCAGGGAGAACACTGGATTTACTGTATGCTAATGTGAAGGAAGCTTACACCTACACCCCCCTTCCCCCTGCTTGGGCGTTTCTATCACAATCTGGTTCATCTGCTCCCCGAATACACACCCAGGGTAAGAAAAGACCCTGCACAGAAGAATTTTGTGAAAGTGTGTGCTGATGAGGGCAGTGAAAGGCTGAGGGACTTTTTCCAGACCAGTGACTGGGAAACACTCTGCAGGACTCATGGACAGGACATTGATGGCCTGACACTCTGTATCACAGACTACATAAATTTCTGTGTGGAGACCATTGTGCCAACCTGGAGACCAGTGCCGATCCTGACCTCCCTGGGGCCCTAAGCAAAATTCTGCTAAGGGGCCCTCTAACTGACCCGTGACGCCGTGAGCTATGTAAACCATTTGCCATTGCCACACAGTCACACCTGACACTTCAGTGATCCCAATACAATCCTCCCTCCTTTAAACAAAACAGTCAACAATATAGAACAACAATATAGAACAGAATGAGGTTCAAACAAACTATATTTATTGAATAGAGTATTTCCTATAGAACATTAAGATAACAAGTGACTATTATTAAGTAAGTGAATATTAACGTAAACATAAATAAGAAGAAAATAATAAATTAGGCTATAACTCTGAGCTTTGGCTTTTGGGATTAACTTAGGTTCTCTCTACAGCCTGGGCATTTTCGGCATCAGTATGGGCAACACCAGTCTATTTGTACTGTCTAGAAGAAACTGAGAAGAATATCACATAGTTAGTTAAACAGTCATTTACACAGTCTTACATGTTACTCGTTACATGTTGCAAATGCGTAAACATTTGAATTAAAATCCTACCATCAAAATATTCCTTTTCTGCACTTTCTTGAGGCAAAATCATCAATGATGTCATCATAGGACAGGTGTTTCCCCACATCATGATTTATGCTCATGATGGCCAATCCACTCAAACGGTCCTGTGACATTGAAGACCTCAGGTAGCTTTTGATGAGCTTTAATTTTGAAAAGCTTCTCTCTGACGATGCTACTGTTACAGGCAGGGTGACTGCAATACTTAGAGCTATCCAAAGATTAGGATAGAGTTCCTCCAGGTTTTCTCACAGAGAAATGAAAGCAACTCAAATGCAGTCATCTTATCTTATGGCAGATTAGGTAAATTCTGAATCCCGTGTGCCAGATCCATTCCACTGATGTCATGGTCATCTCTGAAGGTTAGAGTATTTTGAACTTCAATGCAGTGAGCCTTTAAAGATTCACTAGACATCTGTGAGGCAGTGCTGAAGTTTAGCAACACTCCATATTTGGATTTCACCTGGTTGAGTGTTTCAAATCTCTCATCCATGGATGTCACAGCAGAGTCGACCACAATGTTAAAGAATATGACTTCAAGGTTTTTCAGTGCATCAGTCATTGGTTCATCATAGCTGAAATGCCTCTTGCTGTTTCTCAGTCTCTTCTCTTTCAGAACATTACTTCGCAAATGCTTGTGGCTGTTGTCTGTGCCTCAGAGAATCCAGTGTCCCGGTATGTAGTGAGGGAAGCCTTTGCATTCGATATTAAATTAACTGCTATATCCAACTGCATTGAGGCGGATTGGAGGAGCTTGTTCACTATGTTTGTAATAGTCAGTATCTCACACCATACGACACAGCAAATCAAGAAGCGGTAGGACCCAACTTCCTCTGCAAGTGCTTGTGCCTCCACTTTGGCCACAGGATCATTGATTGTCTGTCTGGCTTCCAGTAATGCCTCCCGAACCTCAGATGCCTGGTGCCTTATTGCATGAACGCTTTTGAGCCTACTCTCCCATCTTGTGTCACTCCATGACTTCATGGTTATCTTCACGTGTTTCTTTAAAACACTCCATCTTTGTGTGCCAGCTGAAAAGAAGGTGAAGAGCTTTTGCACATGTCCAAAGAACCCGACTGCATCTTTTGAAGATTTGGCAGCATCTGCAATTACAAGGTTTAGAGTATGTGCTCCACATGGGACAAACACAGCTCTGGGATTTCTTCTGAGCAGTCTGGCTTGTAGTCCTTGGTTCTTGCCTTTCATGTTGGCCCCATTATCAAAAGCTTGCCCTCTGCAATCTTCAAATGAAATCTTCAGCTCATTCAGCTTATTTAAGATGACAGTGGACAGATTTAAACCTGTTGTAGCCTCAACATTTACAAAGCCGAGGAAGTGCTCCTTGATCTCTGGCTTTCCCCTTAAAGCCACGCTTCTCAGAATAATGGACATTTGCTCTTGGTGACTAATGTCAGGTGTACAGTCCAAGATAATGGAGAAGTACTTTGAGTCTCTTATTTGAGTCACTATTGCTTCCAGAATTTTGCCACTCACAATCTGTATTAGCTCATTCTGTGTGTGCTGCCCAAGGTAATGAGCATGTGTCTGTCCATCTTTAATTTTGCTGAGATGGTTTTCCATAATGGGATCAAATTTTGCCAGTAATTCAACCTCTTTAGGAAGTTTCCATTATCTGGCTGGAAGAGTTTTTCTGACGAACCCCTGAATGCTAGGTTTCGTTCTGCCAGAGACTGGGTGATACTTATTAAACGTGTAAGGACATCACGCCATCTCTTTCTTTCAGCCTCATTAATGGTCATTTGTATCTGGTCAAGAGTCTGACCCTGACTTAGGCGCAGATCAAGTTCTCTCCACTTAATCATATTTTGTGTGTGTTCAGGACTACTCTCATGGTGTTTCAGAATGGCATTGATATTTGACCAGTCATTCACACCTTCCTTTATAATTTTTATTGTATTTTGTAGAAAAGAGTTTACAGCAAAAACAATAAACAGCATTGTTTTTGATTGAGTATGTTAGCCAGCTCCTGTGAATCTTTTCCCCATTTGACAGTTTTCTCTGTAATAAGCCTGAATGGAAAGCTCTTCTAGACTTGTCTTTAGGGAAAGAAAAATCCAGTCCTGGTTTGAATGGACCTCTGCGCACTAACTCAGTCCTCATAAAGTCTGTTAAGACGGGGGGCCAATCTGCTGGGTCATCTGGTGGAGCGGCAACTGTTCTATTTGGGTCTGAGCTGCTTGTATCTGCTGCTGCCTGTACTTCACCTGGGTCTGTCACTGTGTTCCTACTTTCTGAAGACGTCTGTACTGTATTTGCTGAAGCTGGCTGTATTGGGTTTGTGCTAGAACTGGCTGAGACTGCCTGTACTTCACCTGGGTCTGTGTTAGTACTTGCTGAAGACTGCTGTGCTGTATTTGCTGAAGCTGGCTGTTCTGGGTCTGTGCTAGTACTGGCTGATGGTCCAGCATCTCCTCTACTGACAAACTTAAGCATAGCACCTGCAAATTATAGATACATTATAATTAATTAATAGAATTATAGATACTCGTTTTATAAGCTGCATCAGACCCATTCAAACTGGCTCCCAATTTTCTTACATTTTCAAATATAAAATACTATTTATACTATGGCTTGGCTCTTGTAATATTTAACTAGTGAACTAGTTATGCAGATATTAATAATCCCTGTGAGTGATGACATCATTGATATCAAGAATGAACTTTTGTACAAGTTAACATGTAATTCCTGATATCAAAAATAGACATTGGTAGATAAAAATGTAACTAAGTATTACTATTAGCTATTAGTATTAATATTATTAGTATTAGCTATTATTGACTAACTATTAGTAAAAATAATCAAGAATTCACATTGCAAATAGTAAAAAAATGTAATGCTTGAAATCAAAAATGCATAAACTGTGAATGAATAAAAGCTAAAATGGCTTGTCATAGCATGTTAAAGGTTTTTTTTTTATTTTTGTAATATATATGGTGAAGCAATTCTTGAATTATGGTTATTATTAACTGAGGGATGTACATCCACACATTGACCAGTATGTCCAGCTAATCAACATTTTAAATTCAATATAGCCTATAAATCAAGTCAATCACTGTCAAATTATCAATACATTGCTTTCCATTTTGCATAATTAGTGCAGTGCAGTTGTAGGCCTATAGAGTTTTTAACTACACATTGACTGAGACAAGATAATCAGTGTCTTGTTTTAAAAGTATGTAGGCTATGTATAATGTGCACTTTTGATGAGGAGTGCCATCATTCACGCCCAAATATTGTACAGTCTGTCTGGTCTCCACATATATTCTGCTTGAAAAATGCGCATTTCATTTCGTGCATGCGCATGTGAACGCATAACATACGCAACGCGGTTATCTTTTCCGAGCTGCAGTAAACAAACACCTTTGCAAATTGTCGTTTATCAAAAACAAACGTAATAAATAATTGTATTTTACTCTCACTTTTGTCAGGCACAAAGTGATGCAAGAGATGCACTGCCTGCCTGCCCAGCTAGGTTAGCAAGACCGAAAAAACACAACAGAAATGCACATAAACTTTACTTTGCTGACCTCAAACTTAAAGAGGAGAGAAGACAAGTTTACCTGATTGTTGTTCCCGCAGTTCACTTTCATGGGTTTTTTTTTTCTCTTTTCGTGACCAGAAGGATAATTTCGCTTCATTTTGTCATGGATGTTGTAAACATTAATTGACGGTGACGTGACGCGCTTTGACACGAGGAGGAGGCGGGGCCTTGAGTAATTTGCGGGGCCCTACGCAGCTTGCGTAGTGAGCGTATAGGGCTGATCGGCTCTGCTGGAGAGTGCAGTGTTTCTCAAACAACAAGCCCTGGGTGATCCCTGAAGTGAACCAGACCAGTCATGTATATGTTTATCCTGATCCTCAGCCTGGAAAAGGACCCCATCCTGTGGAAGACCTCCTGTGTGGTCCTGGTTCCTAAAGCTGTACATGGTAATGGGCCAAACCATTACAGACCAGTCACCTTGACCTCACACTTGATGAAGACCATGGAGGGGCTAATCCTCCGCCACCACAGCGATGGACCCTCTGCAGTTTGCCTACCGTCCTAACATTGGGGTCTCCCGTGGAGACTGCCGGGAGCACTGTGAGAGTCACGCTTTTTTGACTTCTCCAGTGCTTTTAACTTCATCCAGCTGGCGCTACTGTGAGGAAAGCTGGCGGGGCCAGGTGTGGACGGACACCTTGATGCATGGACCATTGACTACCTCGACAACAGGCCACAGTATGTGAGGCTGCGCAACTGTGTGTTTAAGGTTGTGGTCTGTAACACTGGGGCCCCTTTGGGAACAGTTTTCTCATCTTCATCATCTCTCATCTTCCTCTTCACACTCTAGACCTCAGACTTCACTTACAACACCAACAGCTGTCACCGCTAGAAATTCTCTGATGACTCAGTCATTGTTGGCTGTGTGTCGGAGGGAAACGGCCTGAAGTACAGGTCAGTCATTATAGACTTTATCAACTGGTGTGGGCTCAACTACATGCAACTAAACACCAGCAAGATGAAGCAGATGGTGATCGACTTCAGAAGGACAACCCCCCACACACTGGTGAACATCCAGGGCTTCCTGCCTACTGCTGTGAGACTTTATAATTCACACATTTAACATTTAACATCTTCTGCTCACTCAGTTTGCTCATGCGCTCCTCTTACTGCTCTGCTGCACCCTTGATGTGAAATTCTGCTTGT
>JALDNG010004993.1:0-15560 GCA_024349245.1 Neodontobutis hainanensis
AGCTTTGGGCTGTGATACTGTTCTCTGCAAATCGTCGCCTCTGGCTCTAAACGCTGAAGTGTGCCTGGCTTAACGTGCGTCTGTGTGGGTTTCTGGTGTTTTGTGCAGTTCTCAGGAGGACACGGAGCAGGAGGAGTTGGAGGCTGGGAAAGCGGTGTACTACACTTGGACTGAACCCACCGGCTCCAGAGAGCTCTGCTGGAAGTGTGGCGTGTACAGCGGGAAGCTCAGGAGCGAGGAGGTACTGTTGCTTTCTCTCACTATAGCCCTTTTCCACACATGCTCTAGACTTTACCCTGACTTTACCCTGACTTTACCCTGACTTTATCTGGACTTTATCTGTCCACTTTGGACGTGTGATCATTTCTAACAAGTAAAAAAAGATCTAGTGAACCTGCAACCAGCTGAGAATAAGGCCCTCTGATTAGGGCTCTGAAACTTGGCGATTTCTACCACTGTTCATGACAATAATCTATCTAAGCTTCATCGTAAATCGACTAGTCAGACTCGGAATGAGCTTCAGTTGTAGTATAAAGATTTCTAAGCCAATATTTATTGAAACACAAGTGAATTTTAAATTTGGGTACAAAGAGTTATAAATACTATTAAAATTAAAAATAGCCTGCTGCAGTTGGAGTTAGCCACAATAAAGCCTATTCAAATCCTTACATCTTAGCACTCATTTAAAACAAAGAAAAATCCTATGTCAAGAAACATTATTATATATTATATAATTTTTTATTTTTTGTGTGCCTTTACATTGAGATTTTATACTACAGGATCTGAACGAAGACCACTAAATCTGTGCTTTAAATATGCCCAGAACATGTGACACCAATGACGTCTGTTTGACTCTTGTCTCTTTAGGACCACAAAGAGGATATAAACAAAGATAGGAAACTGTTTGTGGTTTCCTTTTACGAAGGTACAGTAACATGTCCAGGTTACTTGTTCAGATGATCTTGTGTAGTTTGACCTTTGACCCCTGCTGTAATTCTCAAACCCTCAGGCCTGCAGCGGGTCGTGCTGTTCACCGATAAGCTCTCCACCTACAAGCTGCTGTTGAAGAGTGAGACGGTGCAGCTGGCCGACCAGGAGATCGTCCTGTCTCTGCAGAGCGTCGGGGTGTCTCTGGTGAACAACAGCAGCAGCCAGGAGGTCGCCTTCATAGGCATCACGAGGTACAGCTTCCAATCCAAATGCACTAAACACTGTGGAGAACAAGAGCTTAATATGAAAACAAAAAATAAAAAGGGCTATAGTGAACATTTAGAAGATCTTTTTGTACCATAATTTTCTTTACCTTCATGTTTCCTGCATAGTTCTGACGTCGTTTGGGAATACGAGGCTAAAAAGAAGAAGCGGTGGAAGACACTGACTACTAAAGAAGCTGATATGCTTGAAAGAAGTTATCTAAGCTACATAGATTCTGGACAAGTGGACAACGAAATCGTGAACCTGGAGAACGGCTTCCAGGTTTGAGAGACAAAACAGAACTCTTGATTTGATCTGTGCTTTTAATATACGATGCATATAATCTGATGAATGGTCCAGGTCTCGTTCGCTCCTACTGGTGCCGACATGCAGATGTTTCAGCCCACTGACGCTCGTCTCAGGAGGCACTTCCTGCCTGGGGTTAAAATTGAGTACAGTGTGTCGCCGCGAGGGAGAGCCTATCGTGTCCAGATCCACCGCGTACAGGTGAAAATAAGAACAGTTACTAGTTAATGCTGGTCCAAGGTTGTCCAATTTGGACACAATAAAGGCTTATCTTATTTTATCTTAGTTAAAGGTCAAATCAAATCAGCTTTTCTCATCAATGAAACATTTGTAAAAAAGACAAACCTCATACAAGGTAACAAGATGTTTACAAATTGTATCAATCTCGTGTTAAAGGTGCATTACCGAAGATCCAGAGTTTTGCATCTAGTGTTGTGCGTGTTTCCGGCTAGCGTCGCTTTGTTTACTTATAGCGGCAAATTAGGACGTAAAAACCATGTATACGAGCACGTTATGTCACGTCCGCTGACATTGACTGGAGTACCGGAGTATTCAGAACATCAGGCTGTTGTTGATGCATGTATGAGTTAGAAAAAAATGTTACTTGAACCATTGAAACTTCCATATGTACCTTTACAATGAAAAGCAACAAATCCGATGACAGAGTGGACATGTTGTAATGTAAATGTTGTAGTAACAACTAAACCAAATGGAAAAGTAATAAAATCAAAACATGGTTACAAAGTGCGTTTGTAATATATCAGTCTCATTAAAATATAAATTAATGAATTATAACATCCACAAAAGACAATTAAAAAAAAGACTAGATAAAACTAGACGACAAAAAACTGAATAAAAGAACAAACAATCGAATAAACAAACTAAAATGCAGCTTAATACCAGGAACTCTTAAATGAGAATAATTAAATAAAGCATTTAAATAGTTTGAAAAGCATTTCTGTTAAAGTATGTCTTTAAAAGATATTTCAAAGACTCATTTGAGTTTGCCAGGTAGCCCAAAAAATGCTTTAGCTTTTTGTTTTCATATGACAGACCAGTATTTCTTTAGGTGCCAGGTAGCGTTAGCCAAAGCTAAGAGTGAGTGTGGAATCTGAACTTATATTACTTTGACATGTCTGTTGTCTTCTTTATACAGATCCAGAACCAGCTGCCAGGAGCCATCTTCCCGTACGTTTTCTACCCGGTCAAACTGCCAAAGTCGGTCACTATGGACGCAGGTTTGTACATTTACCTGTGTAATCTGATTTATTGTTTTTGTGTTGATACATTTTTGTCCCTGTTCCAGAACCCAAGCCTCTGACTGATATCAGCATCATCACCAGAGCAGCAGGACACTCTGACATCTCCAGAATCAAGTAATGACAGTGTTCTTCTCCTACATTCTTTTAGCCCCGTGCTCTGTTTGACTCTATTTAATCATTTTTGTCTTTAGGTACTTCATGGTGTTAATTCAAGAGATGGATCTAAAGCTCGACCTGGGTTTTCTTTATGCCATCTTTGACCTGTTCACACCTGAGAACGCCAGCACAGTGAACTCAGAGCAGGAGGTCTGACAACTGCTCGTGTTTTTATTCCTGTATCAATGATCTGTACTTAACATGATTTACCTGTAGGTGGAGCTGTTTGTGAAGGACATAGAGCACATAAAGACAGAACTAAACCGTGGGTCTGCTGCTGATACGTCTCCTATCAGCCTCTACGAGTTCTTCCACATTTCTCCTATTAAGGTTTGTACTCATCTAAAATAAAACAGGGTTGAAATTATTATTAAAGTCATGTCAGGCTAATGAACGAGAATAGGAAACAGGATTTGGACAAAAAGACGAGACAGGTGTAACCAACAAGAAACGCTTTAACATCAAGACTTTTAACTGGTCAGTTTCTGATTTCATAAAATTGTCCATTAAAACTCTCACCTAAGGGTTCCGTACAAATAAACTATTATTACTGAGTTGGTACTGTTTGTTATCTTACTTGTTTTGGTAAATTCTTTGTGAAGGACGGTTGTGTTTTCACTGTGAGTCCCAAAGTGAGACCAGTTGAGATTCACTTTCCTGACTTTTTTTTTTATTTAATTTAATTTAAATCAATTTATTTAACCAGCAAAAACTCCCATAGATTAAAAAACTATTTTGCAAGGGTGTCCTGGCCAAGACAGGCAGCAGCTAAATACAAAACACAGTTACAATGTTAAACACAAAGACAAAATAACAGGGTGAGACAAATAAATAGATTATAAAAAACAAGTCCAGGTTGTGGAATTAGCCTCTAAAATTCTCAGTCTGGATTTAAAAGGAAATTAACTCATTTAGTTTCCAGTTTTTCTCCAACATGTTCCATGCATAAGGTACAGAGTGGACAAAAGGCCTGTAGGTAGTACTGCCTTATCTATGAAGAGTATATAAGACACGTGCATAAATATGTCTAGGAAGGACTCCCAACCCTGACGTCTGTTCTGAATCTGAAATGTGTGTTTGCAGATGCACCTGAGCCTCTCTCTGAGCACCGGAGGAGAGGACGGCATGAAGGAGAAAAGAGATACTGAGCTGATCCCGGTTCAGTCTCTCAACCTGCTGCTGAAGAGCATCGGAGCCACTCTCACCGACGTTCAGGACGTGGTGCTCAAGTAAGAACCCACTCACTGTCGAAGCGCGCCGTTTGATCAATCATTCTTACATGAATAATTCTGACTTTTGTTTCAGACTGGCCTTTTTCGAGTTAAAGTTCCAGTTTTGTACCACGCAGCAGCTTCAGTGGGAGGTCATCAGACACTACTCTAAACAGGTAACATATTCACAAAGATAAAAGATTAATGCCGCTTTAATGTTCCGTAATATTATTTTATGTTATGTTTTAGGCCATTAAGCAGTTTTACGTTCTCGTGTTGGGTCTGGACGTTCTGGGAAATCCCTTTGGGCTCATCAGAGGTCTGTCTGAGGGAGTGGAGGCCTTCTTTTATGAACCATATCAGGTATAAATCTGAACAAAAACAGACATAGAGTAGCTTATAAGCGTTGCATTTGTTTAACAAATGTTTGGTGTTCCACAGGGCGCTATCCAGGGACCAGAGGAGTTTGTTGAAGGCATGACTTACGGAGTCAAAGCTTTAGTGGGAGGAGCTGTCGGTGAGTGAGATTCTTTTTGAGATTAAACCTCAGACTGTGACAGGTTTTACTTAATAATAGTTTTAGATGTGTAAAGGTTGTTGTGCGGTCTCCAGGGGGAATCGCAGGAGCTGCCTCCAGAATCACCGGAGCCATGGCTAAAGGTGTAGCCGCGATAACGATGGATGAAGAGTTTCAGCAGAAGAGACGAGAGGCCATGAACAAACAGCCCAGCGGCCTGAGGGAGGGGCTCACCAGAGGAGGGAAGGGGCTGGTCTCTGTACGTACACCTCCATCAGCAGTAGATTGAAAAATCAAGCAGCATAAGTCACATAAATATTTTTTAGTGGAAAAAAAGACTCCTATTGCCTTTTGGCAGGACATTTTTGAGTCCAAATCCCCAAATCGGCAAGACTAGCTGCTTTTAAATCCACATTATTAGGCATTAAAGTACAAGAGACAGAAGCAACAAGTAAATCCAGGGAAGTGTACATTTGAGGGTTGAGCAGGAGTCAAAAGCAACATCGAAACACGGATCAGGGTTTGATAGTCTCCCAAAAACGGTCATCAAGGGATCAGGCTTTAGAAATGACACTGAAAAAACTTCAAAACAGGGAGTAATAATGTTCAGGATTCATTTAGTCACTGTCAGCTGATGATATCTGAGACGTTATGTGAGCTACATTCAACACATTGACCTGATTTTCTTAGTTCTTAGTGATTTTGTATGTTTGGGTCTAAATGACTTAAATGCAAGCTTTTCCAAATGAATCCTGACACGGCTGTATTTTTCCTTCAGGGCTTTGTGAGTGGGATCACAGGGATTGTCACCAAACCTATCAAAGGCACGTTGATATTTAACCACCTTTTACCTTTTTTCATTTTTTTTTGGGCCTGTTTATAGAAATTATGCTGATTTTGTACTTCTCGTTCTTCCAGGAGCTCAGAAAGAAGGAGCGGCCGGTTTCTTTAAAGGCGTAGGTAAAGGTCTGGTCGGTGCCGTAGCTCGACCCACGGGAGGCATCATCGACATGGCCAGCAGCACCTTCCAGGGCATCAAGAGGTAGTCATCTGTTTGTAGTGAATAAAAAACGGATTTGTAGTGAATAAAAAACGGATTTGTAGTGAATAATAAAACGGATTTGCTGTGAATAATAAAACGGATTTGTTGTGAATTGGGGAAGCACACTTGTGACAAGAAGTTACAGCCAAATGATAACAAAAGGGGCCAACCAGGTGCTACTTAAAACCCAAAGAAACATAACAAAAGGAGTCTATAACTAGAGAATATTATAGGTAAATAACAGAAACAACAATGGGGTGTGAGGGTCAGTATGAGTGGTGTAGTGTTGGATCAGAGCAGAGAGACCATCAACACAGTGTAATATTGAAAATACAAGTCTGTCCGTGCTTCTGTGGACTGAGATTATAAAGCCAAACAGTTGGGCAATGTGCGCTTAATGCCACGTCCAGGGAATGGTGTTTACCCGACAGAGCTTAGACCTGGAGCTTCTCTGTGGTGGCCTTAAGTCTGTGACAACCTCACATTTAGGCCTTAAGTGAAGAGAAGACTAAAGATTCTCCATCACCACGAGTCTGAACATGACAACAGACATAATACAACAAATACAAAAGAAAGTAGCACACCTGTCTTGTGCAAAACTAAAGCAAAAGACAGGTGAATATGAAATGAAATACAACAATACAGGTCTGTGTGATACAGTGCAAAAAAAACTAATGAGAAAATCCTCGACAAAAACACACACACAAACAGGATGATAGTTCTTTTCATTAGTTTGGGCCATGCTGACTTTTATCTTGGGATGTGTTGCATCCTAGAGCAGAACATTCTTTCATTGTCTGTGTCTTGTTGATGCTGTGTTCAGGGCCACGGAGACCTCGCAGGACGTGGAGTCGCTGCGTCCACCTCGCTTCATCCACGAGGACGGAGTCATACGCCCGTATAAGGAGTTGGAGGGCATCGGCAGTCAGATGCTCCAGGTATAACTGCTGTGTGCTTTCACGTTCATTCTCCAGCGCTGAAGTACTCTGGATTAGATTCTGTTTCTTACGTCGTCTTGTGGAATGTTCCAGGTCTGTCTTTAAAGCTGCTGTTGGTTTTTTTTTGTTTGTTTGTTTTTTTGTCCTGACCTTGTGGAGCAGTCCTGCTGGATGGAGTGGGTTGAACTTCTGGCTTTTGAGATTTATGTTGGACTTCCGTCAGTTGTAGAGTCTCATTCCACTGTCGGTAGGTCAGACTAGACTAGACCCGTGTTCTTGCTCTTCCTCATACAGTGCAGCTCTTAAGGATTTATAAATAAATTTGTTTTTATTCACTGCCTTAACAACAAACGTCACGAGACACTTACATTTTTTTCAGAAGCAAAATGAACTGTGGACTGTTTTCTCGGCTCACATTCAAACTAACAAGGCCTTTTGTGAAGATAATACCCAAGTTATCCTAAAAATGTAGGGTTTTCCGGGTTAAAAGGAGGATAAAAGTAATCCTTGATTTACTTCAATGTCTTTGTTTTAAGTCCTTCAGGATTATATGTTTTATTAGTTCTTTATCGGCGCACTGATTGTTGCTGTGTGGCTTTGTAACCGGCCTTCCTGCCTGATGTAAGTAGTACCTTGACCATTGACTGGTGTTGTATTACAGAGGGTCATGGTGTTAGGAGAGGGACAGCGACTCGTAGAGAGGTTTAATGAGCATCATTTGTGTGCGCATTACCATATTCTCTTAAAAAATTTTCACTTTTTATACAAAGGATAATAACAAAACCTGTTGAAGGTTTTTGTAATTTACATATTTGATTTCTTTTGAATCTAAAGTTCTTCTCTTTTGGTTTAAACGTCTACTGTATGGTCAATCAATTTTTTTATTAAATGGTGAACACAGTCGTCAACTACAGGCCCAAGAACACGTGTCTAGCCCTTAGCCCTTCCCTTTAGCCTAAGCCCTCAGTTTTGTGCGTTCACGAGAGGCCAAGGGGTTTCCCAGTTCTCTTTTGGATCAAGAGGAATGCCTCCAAACCACACTTTTCCAAGATGCAGCGTATTCACCGGCTCCACAACTGCAAAAAACAAAAAACACAAAGACACAATCCAGGAGTCGAGTCAAGTTATTCCTCTCAGAGAGCTGTCTGTGATTGGCTGTTTGACAAAAAAGAAGCGGAAAATTCAGGTCTTTTTTGTACTTAGCCCTTTCTTTAGACGCAAGAAATTGGGAGAACTGTGATTGTGCCTTGGCTTGACAGAAAGTAGGTTAAAGTTAAAAAAGAGTTAAAAGTGATGATGTTTTCTCTATGAACTGCACTGTTTATTGGTTTTCTTTTAGTCCTTGTGTAGTTTAGGTTTGTGACTTATCTCTGGGGGATAATCTGAAGTGTTGTTGAGACTCTGACTCGGCTCTTGTCTTGTTCTTCTCAGAGGCGGTTGGCCTACAGTCGGCTCTGTAGAGAAGGCTCTGAGGACGCGGAGAGCAGCAGCAGCAGTAGTTGAAGAAATAGAGTAGTTTTGTGTCTTTTGTTTTTAAATCTTTTACAAAACCTGTATTGAAACTATATTATTTTATGTATTTTTGTTTATTACATCCATCCATGCACTTCCTTTCATTTGTCATTCAATCCTTACCTCCCTTTTGTATTTTTTTTTTGTGTTTCCATTTTGTCATTTATTCTTTGACATTTCTTTTAAATAAAATCAGTATTCCATGAACATCTATCTTCCATTTTTGTTTTATCTCACCTTTCCACACCCTTCACCTGCCACACTTTCATTTTAAAGTCTTCAGATTTAATAAAATAATCTAGAAGACGACACTGACCTTTATCCAAGTTTATATAATGTCATTAGATTATATCGTTTCAAAGTGCTCTTTCTCATAAAATTAAACAGTTTAGTTTAATTTACTGTTTTTATTTTTAAGTATCCATACATGTTTTTCAGAAAATTGAGAACGGACGTTTCGCCAAGTACAGATATTTTGCTCACGCCACAGTTAACGACTCGGACTTCCTGATGATAACCAAGAGGTGAGCTTCTTCTATGACATTCTCTACAAAAGGCCATATTTGATCATCTTAAACACTTATTCATCTGTGTCCTTGTGTTCTTTCAGGGGAATCTTCTTCGTGACCAAAGGCACGTTCGGTCAGCTGACCTGCGAGTGGCAGTATCTGTTCGAGGAGTTCACTAAAGACCCGATGATCGTAGAAGGTCGACGGCTTCGGATCGAGGCGAAGGTCTGAAAAGGTTTAAGTTTCTTTCTTTCTGCTGCGGTTGAGTGTGACACTGAAAGTCTTGTGTTTCTTGTGGGCCACAGGAGAGAGTCAAGTCAGTTTTTCACGCCAAAGAGTTCGGGAAGATTATCAACTTTAAGGACTCTGAAATGGCCAAGGTAAGATATTAATGTAACGTGTACCTGTGCATATTTAAGTTTAGCAACTGCAAACCAGGCCCAGTGCTGGAAGGAGACCCCCAAAGTCTAAAACCCGCTCAAATCCAACTAAAACCCGCTCAAATCCAACTAAAACCCGCTCAAATCGAACTAAAACCCGCTCAAATCCAACTAAAACCTGCTCAAATCCAACTAAACCCCACAAAAATCTGCTCGAATCCAACTAAAACCCGCTCAAATCCAACTAAAACCTGCTCAAATCCAACGAAAATCTGCTCAAATCCAACGAAAATCTGCTCAAATCCAACTAAAACCTGCTCAGATCCATCTTAAACTTTGTTAAATCCAACTAAAACCTGCTCAGATCCATCTTAAAACTTGTTAAATCCAACTAAAACCTTCTCAAATCCAACTAAAACCTGCTCAAATCTAACTATAATTCATTCAAATCCAACTAAAACCTGCTCAAATCTAACTATAATTCATTCAAATCCAACTAAAACCTGCTCAAATTCAACTAAAACCCGCCCAAATCCAACTAAAACCTGCTCAAATCCAACTTAACCCGCTCAAATCCAACTGAAACCCGCTCGAATCCAACTAAACCCCACTCAAATCCAACTAAAATCTGCTCGAATCCAACTAAAACCCGCTCAAATCCAACTAAAACCCGCTCAGATCCATCTTAAACTTTGTTAAATCCAACTAAAACCTGCTCAGATCCATCTTAAAACTTGTTAAATCCAACTAAAACCTGCTCAAATCCAACTAAAACTTGCTCAAATCTAACTATAATCCATTCAAATCCAACTAAAACCTGCTCAAATTCAACTAAAACCTGCTCAAATCTAACTATAATCCGTTCAAATCCAACTAAAACCTGCTCAAATTCAACTAAAACCCGCCCAAATCCAACTAAAACCCACCCAAATCCAACTAAAACCTGCTCAAATCCAACTTAACCCACTCAAATCCAACAGAAACCCGCTCGAATCCAAATAAAACCTGCTCGAATCCAACTAAAACCTGCTCAAATCCAACTTAACCCGCTCAAATCCAACTGAAACCCGCTCGAATTTAACTAAATCCTGCTCGAATCCAACTAAAACCTGCTCAAATCCAACTAAAACCCGCTCGAATCCAACTAAACCCCGCTCAAATCCAACTAAAACATGCTCAGATCCATCTTAAACCTTCTTGAATCCAACTAAAACCTGCTCAAATCCAACTAAAACCTGCTCAAATCCAACTTAACTCTGCTCAAATCCAACTAAAACTTGCTCAAATCCAAAGTAAACCTGCTTAAGTCAAACTAAAAAAGATAAACTAATAATTTAGAAACTCAAACAAAGAGGAAACCTCACATTCAATATAAGTCACACACTGGAGGTGTCTGCTCCAGCTCCAGCAGACTGACACCCTCCTGACCTCCACCGAGCAGAACACATTCGAACACAGATCTACAGACACTGGAGGCAAAGGAGGGGGAAGTGCCTTGCCCAAGGACACCAAATCAGTATGAGTCTGGGTTATTCAGTTCTAGGGTGGTGGGGGTCAAAAGTACAAGGTATTACCTCTTTTTTGACTTATTATAAGGATGTCTAATTTGTCATTTGATGCCTTTTGGAGATTGTTCCATCTTTTCTTGGCGTCTTTATGCACATTAATACAGATTTTTACCTGGGGTGCCCAAACTTTCGATCCCCACTGTATATACTGCCCCAGTGTTGGCTATATTATTGAATAATTTTCTGTATACGTTTTAATTCTTGTCCTTGTCTCCTCTTCCTTTTAGTGGGTTCTTGCCAAACTGGAAGATGCACGAGACAGTTTACCCAAATGCTGAGACCCTTTAAAAAGAGAGAAGAGTAAAAAATCCACACTCTAGGATTGTGTTTCAGTGCCTTTGACCTTTCTGCATGCGACTTCTCTCCCTCCTTAGAGCTGAGGCCACACAGACTAACCCTCTCCTGAGTTTGTGGAGCGAGAGAACGAACTGAGACAGTGTTTGTGCATGTTTCTGTCTGTATAAACACTGTTAGACCTTTCTTTGTAGGACTCGTTTACATCCACCGCTAAATGCTGCTAAAAGAAAAACTACAAGATTCTTTTACTTTAAATTATTGTTAATGAATTTATCTTTGCAATAAAAACCTGAGTTAAACTGCAGCTGATGAGAACCAATAGAAAACTGCTTTAAGACCAAATAAACCATCACTTTGTAGCAACATATTTGTCTTTAAGATCCATTTGCACCAATGACGTTTAATTTAGACTTAACCAAATTTAGTAAAACTCATTTAAATTAAATTTAAAGTTAAGGAGAGTTAGCCTCTTCCTTTCTTTTGGGGGCTGCACTGAAAGATTAAACGGACAAAAGAACAGGAGCTGTAACTGAAGGTGAGCAGATGCCTTACAGTCACAGCAGCAGTGGAGCTACAGTTTGAGTTCTGTCTGCTTCAGATTTAAAGCTTGTTGGTGCAACTGGGTTTCTCTGTGTGTGGTTTATTTTACAAATATTTAAGAAAACTGGTTCAACTTTGCCATATGGTTAAAAAAAGTATCAATAAATTCTGCATTTGCATTATTTTTCATTATTTTCATAATTTTGTGCAGGATGAAGACTGTTCAGTGAGTGATTTCAGATGCATGTTATTTTTCTACGGTCTGTGTTAATATATTATCTGTAAATATCACATCTTTATGCAGTCGTCTGTAAAAAAAACGGCATCGCAAAAATATTGTAATATTGTGATTTTTATGTTTTTATACCAGGATTATGCAACAACGCCTGCACATGTGTGTTTAAAGGATAATAACTGAACGCTAATAAGAATTATCCCGCTGCAGGTTTTTTTTTTTTTTTGCTTAAGGCTCGTGTTTTATGTTAATATTCTCAAAAACTACAGTGGCTTTTTTTGTCCATTTTCCGAAAAATTAAATGTGAAAAAAGTGAATTGTGTGCTGTGTTTATTTAAGAAATCACAAAGAATAAAAGGTTTTATTGAAAATATCTTTTAATTTCTCAGAGCAAACGGGGATTATATACATCTACAAACATAAGGCACAGTAATGTTTTAGAATAAAGTGTGTTAATCAAACATTTATATTATCCATCCATCCATCTTCGAGGCGTTCCCAGGCCAGTCGAGAGACATAGTCCCTCCAGCGTGTCCTAGGTCTTCCCCGAGGTCTCCTCCTGGTGGGACATGCCCGAAACACCTCCCTAGGGAAGCTTCCAGGAGGCATCCGAAACAGATGGCCGAGCCACCTCAGCTGGCTCCTCTCGATGTGACCGAGCTCCTCACCTTATCTCTAAGGAAGCGCCCCGCCACTCTGCGGAGAAAGCTCATTTCGGCCTCTTGTATCCGGGATCTTGTTCTTTCGGTCATGACCCAAAGCTCATGACCATAGGTGAGAGTAGGAACGTAGATTGACCGGTAAATCGAGAACTTTGCCTTACAGCTCAGCTCCTTCTTCACCACGACAGACCGGTACATCGACCGCATTACTGCAGAAGCTGCATCGATCCGTCTGTCGATCAATCTCACACTCTTTCCTTCCCTCACTCGTGAACAAGACCCCAAGATACTTGAACATCATCTGCAAAAAGCAGAGTCAAGATCCTGTGATCCCCAAACCAAACTCCCTCCGGCCCCTGGTTACGCCTAGAAATCCTGTCCATAAAGATAATGAACAGGACCGGTGACAAAGGGCAGCCCTGCCGGAGTCCAACATCCGAGGTTCAACTATCGGCCACATTCTCCTCTCCAGTACCCTGGCATAGACTTTCCCGGGGAGGCTGAGGAGTGTGATCCCGCTGTAGTTGGAACACACCCTCTGGTCCCCTTTCTTAAAAAGAGGGACCACCACCCCGGTCTGTCAGTCCAGAAGCACTGTCCCCAACTGCCAAGCGATGTTGCAGAGGCGTATCAAACAAGACAGCCCTACAACTTCCAGAAACTTAAGGTACTTGGGGCGTATCTCATCCACCCCCGGTGCCTTGCCACCGAGGAGCTTCTACCTCAGTAGAACTACCTCAGTAACTTCAGCTCAGGTGATGGACGAGTCCACCTCCGAGCCTTTGGCTTCTGCTTCCTCAGTGGAAGACGTGTCAGTGGGGTTGAGGAGATCGTCAAAGTATTCCTTCCACCGTCCAACAATGTCCCCAGTTGAAGTCAGCAGATTCCCACCTCCACTGTAAACAGTGTTGACAGGGCACTGCTTCCACCTCCTGAGGCGCCGGACGGTTTGCCAGAATTTCTTCGAGGCCTTCAATCGTCCTTTTCCATGGCCTCACCGAACTCCTCCCAGACCCGAGTTTTAGTCTGCACAACCACCCGGGCTGCAGTATGCTTGGCCTGCCGGTACCTATCAGCTGCCTGAAGAGTGCCACAAGCCAACCAGGCTTGGTAGGTCTCCTTCTTCAGCCTTCCTTACGTCCGGTGTCCACAACCGGATCTGGGGTTGGCACAGCTTCGAGTGGCCGCATCGACAAATGAGGTGGAGAACATGGTCCACTCGGACTCAGTGTCTCCAACCTCCCTCGGGATCTGGACGAAGCTCTGCTGGAGGTGGGAGTTGAATATCTTTCTGACAGGGGACTCGGCCAAAAGTTCCAAGCAGACCCTCACAGTAGGTTTGGGTCTGCCGAGTCTGTCCTGCTTTCTCCCCCGCCATCGGATCCAACTCACCACCAAGTGGTGATCATTTGACAAATCCATCCCTCTCTTCACCCGAGTGTCCAAGACATGCGGCCGGAGGACAGATGAAACAACTAAAAAGTCGATCATCGATCTCCGGCCTAGGGTGTCCTGGTGCCACGTGCACTGATGGACGCCCTTATGCTTGAACATGGTGTTCATTATGGACAAACTTTGACTAGCACAAAAGTCCAATAACAGAACACTGCTCGAGTGTAGGTCCGGGGGGCGGTTCCTCCCAATCACGCCCCTCCAGGTGTCACTGTCGCTGCCCACGTGAGTGTTGAAGTCCCCCAGTAGAACAACAGAGTCCCCGGTGGGAGCACTTTCCAGCACCCCTCCCCACCTCCCGCACAAGCTCAGCCTCCTTCCTCGCTAGCTTGGTGCCATTCCATGTCCCTAGCGCCAGATTCCGTGTCCGGGTCGTCGAGGCCTCCGTCTTCGACTGCCACCCAATCCACTTAGCCTTTTGTTGTTTTCTTTTTCATCTTTTCTCTTTCTTTTATTCTGTCATTCCATTTCCACTCCAGACCTGGGCTCTCAACACGCCACTGTCCCATTATTTAAAAAGCATTTCACACTTTCAATTACTTTACATGGTACTATGTCTGACTTTTTATAAATCCATCTAAAACCTGTTCAAATCCAACTAAAACATGATACATGATGAAATCTAAAACTTGTCCTAATCCAACAGTTTTACATTAGAGACTGTTTAATGTTGTTATTCTCATACTGAGTTTAAAACAAGTAAACAGCTGTTAATCTCTCGTCCATTTGACAGATGGCAGTGTTTAGCTCCACCTTTTGGAAAAAGGACCACTCTGATTGAACCTAAGTTTGGGGACACTTCAGACCCCTTTTATTCAGAACTGACCCAGATTTACCAGACCCATAATCTACTGCTAAAAACCTTTTTTTGAACCGGCACTTCTAGGACAGCTACGTTAACACGCGCGGGTCCTCAGGTTACTATGGTTACGTAGAGAACAGCGGGAAATTTCAACATGTTTAGCGTAGCCTGATAATGCGTTAGAAATGCCTAAAATCTAAAAGTTAAGCCTTGGCAAAACATAACGAAGATTCACTGACGTTATGGACGGAGAGGGAACGTTTATTTTAATCAGAAAATACAGCTCCTCAGCTCCGTGTCAGAGTCAAAGCTGAACAACAACCCTTTTCCTGCAGTCCAGGCTGCTGTGATAATCAGAGAATGAATCCAGAACTGAACCAGGACTGGACCTTTATCATGTCAGGATTAAAAAGACTCAGAGGAAAGTGAGGACGTCTAATGTGGTGAGTTGTACATTTGTCTGTCAACTTCTTTATTCTGTCGCAAGTGAGGTACTTGACTCGTTTGTCGCATATTTGACCTAATTTACAAACAACGTGAGTCATTAGCTCAAGATATTAGCTCAAGCTATTTGATTTGAACCCAACACATGTTTATTTGAACCCAACACATGTTCATTTGTGTGATGATTAAAAACAGAAAAGGTGTAAAGGAGGGTTTGGAAATGAGTGACAAAGGTTAAGCTAAGTCTTCCTTAAGTTGTGTTAGCATTAGCTGCTGCTAATAATTAACAGTCACAGTTAATTTTTAGCAACAGCTAATGCTAAAGAAATTCCTCATCTCCATTTTGTTTAAGAGGCTGTAGGTGTGGAATAAATGAGACTTTACTTTAAATAATTATATTCACATATCCTTTTATTTAAATTTTCCGGACCCCTCACTTGAGGAAAGTTAACTAAGCGGACCTCGGCTGATTTTAATTGAGGACCCCTGTTTTAAAGGTTTGGGCCCATTGGTCCCCTATTCATCGATATTGT
>JALDNG010004994.1:0-15409 GCA_024349245.1 Neodontobutis hainanensis
TTCTAAAGAATGCTTTCAGCATCTTGTTGAATCAATGCCACGTTAAATTAAGGCAGTTCTGAAGGCGAAAGGGGTCAAACACAGTATTAGTGTGGTGTTCCTAATAATCCTTTAGGTGAGTATATCTACATTAGCCTAGTGTAGGTAGAATATAGACCATCATAACTTAACTTAGACTTATATGCATGTACTATTAGAGGAAAAACAAATAATGCCTGTAGGGGGATTGCACCACCAACCATCCAGTTAGTGGACAAGACCCTCTACCTCCAGACCAGTTACTCATAACTTAAAATCTATAAAGCTGTATCATTTACATTTGCCTAGTGTGGGAAGAAGAGCATATTACTTATGCTCTGTAATGTACTGTAACTGTAATGTAAATTTAAAAACGATGTACATTCTCCCAATGTGGGAGGAATAAAATATAACTTACAGGCAAGGCATACTTGCCTACATAGTATGCCTTGCCTTTTATTAATTATATATATAATTTATTGTTTGTTTTTTTATTTTATTTTATTTTTTTTTACTGGACCTGGTACTTATACACACACAACTTGCTGTATGTACTGTACTAATGTAACTTAAAACCCCACCCTCATAACTTAAAATCTATACATACAGTATAAAGAGCACGTAAACCTGATTTTGAGTAAGCAGGCGAGGATGTGAGCGAGTGTGTGCAGATTTGAACGAGCAGATTCTTGTTATCTAACCTATTATTAATCAGTTTATAAATTCAGTTCTAGAGAAAAATAGATTGTCCCTCTGGTTCTCCTTTGATGTGTTGGTCTATAAAAGCAAAGCTAAATAAAACATACATGTAACATTATGAATCAATGCTTATATTGTAATTGTGATACACCAAAATGTACGTGTATGTCTACAATTTTATTCATATTTTCTGTGCAATTTTGGAATAAATAAGAAGATGTAATCACTTTATATAATGATTTTATCAAAAACCACTTCAGAGAATCTGCTGTGCAGGAGGATTCACGTTCCATGACTTTACACGCTCACACAAGAAATGCATTTTTGTTTTTTAATGAACATAACACCCCAGAAAGTACACATAGCAAAAATAAAATAAAACACAAAACCATCCATGAAATCCATGAAAACATTATGAAAAGAGAACTATCATAATATATAACCAGTGTAAAGTTAATATTTCAGATTCATTTTTGCACTACAAATACCATATCCACAATTGTATAAATTAGTAGACTGTAAATATAATAAATTAAGGGATTGCAGTGATATTGCTTATTTTACATTCAGTCATTCATCCAGCGTCATGCAAACTGCTTCCACAGATAACTACACACTCCCACAGTATGGAGCTTTTAAGTTAAGATTTAGTAGATGCTCATGCACATCATTGTTCACATTAGTCAGGTAAAGCATAATGTACAAATGCTGCTGTGACATTGGCAATTATACTGACATGTTGTGTTAATACATGTTGAGACGGTACATTATTCATAACAGAATAAGCATTAATTGTTTGCCTCACATTTTGCAGATTTGTATTTTTTGGCACATGTTCACATGATGTATACATGTCTGTTCTCTTTCACTGTAACATGTCTACTTAGCACTAAGATCTACCAGCAGGTGCTGATAGGCTAAGGTGTTGCCTTTGAAGCTTGCAGCCAGCAAAATGTCCTTGTTGTCAACAGAAATTAAGCTGAATGCCCGCGGTGCTCTCATGTTGAGCTCCTGGAAGGGCTTAAAGCGCTGAGTGAGGTCGTCCCACAAATACACTCTGGAAAAGGAGAAATCACTTCCAAGAATGAGGTACTGTCGGAGGCCCACGGTAAAAGGATACACTGCCATTGAACCCCGAGAGGGAAGAGTCTGGATCTCCACAAAACGCTGCCCTTCCCAGCGTAGAATCTTGGAGTCACCGATAAACCGTGTGAGGCACAGGTACAGAGCTCTCCTCACCCAGAAGTGCTTCACCATCTGCACGTCAGCCATCTCTGTGATTTGGGAGTGAAATGTGAACTGCTTTTGGCTGCGGGTCCATTGGTACACCACCGGAGGCTGAGAGGCACTGGACAGGACGAGGTGAGGCTTCCCCCCAACATCAAGAAACTCAACGTGAGTGTCCCGGTGCCAGGGGTGGAGCGACTGGTGGGAGTAGAAACCATTGCTGTTCCACCGATAAATACTAGTGGAGCCTGCTTTGGAGCTGTCAGCTACAACAAAGTACCACTCTTCATCCAACTGGAAGGTCTCCACAAAGTTGGGTTTCCTCACTCGAGTTGTGTCAATGTCTTGGATTTTAACAAATCGTTGTGGGCCCTCTTCCCACCTTAGAGCATACAGACAATATAATCAAGCAGTAAGTATGACATGACAACAAAAGAAAAACTATACTCTTGTACCGAAGTAGATTTTTTTTTTTTGCCATTTTTTGGATAATATAATGATAACACAAAATGTTACATACCCTGATTGGCCTGATAACATGCACACACAATGACACAAACGGGTTTAAGAATGCTAATCAGCTGTGTTCAAACTCTAATTAAGAAGTGAAAAATTAGGAATTCTGTTAAACCCAAACCAAGGTCAAGTAGACCAACAAAGATTTCAGCCATGACTTCCAGAAAAATAATTCTGGATGTAAAAAAACCCCACAAATACCTTCAGCTGAAATGCAGGACTCTTTAAAAAAAACATTACATTTGGAGAGGAGTCAACAAGGCCTATAATGAATGGTACACCATTCCTACTGTGAAACATGGAGGTGGGTCCCTGATGTTTTGGTGATGTGTGAGCTACAATGGCACAGGAAAAGATGGATCCAGCATGTTATCAGAAAATACTGGAGGAAAATTAGCACTCATCAGCCCGGAAGCAGCGCATGGGGCACTTGGACGTACCAACATGACAAGGATCCAAAGCACAAGGCCAAGTCAACCTGTCATTGGCTACAGCGGCATAAAGTGCTGTTTAAACGTGCAGTTTATGCAAGACAGCCAAAGAATTTACAGGAAATGGAGGCTTTTTGTCAAAAAGAATGGGCAGCTTTATGGTTTCACCGAACCACTAAGTGACAGAAAAGTTTTTGTGTTATCATTCATATCCTCTGAAAAATGGCCAAACAATTACAAATTCTGCCAGGGTATGTAAACTTATGAGCACAACTGTAAATATGAGTCTTACTTGTAAATATGAGATCCACCAAACAGTTGAGCTACAACCATGTAAAGAGTTATGTTTATCACCACTGGTTTGCAGTAAACAGCAGAGCGAGCTATTGGGAAACACAAAAAGCTATTGGGAGTTGTACATTTATGACAGAAATTTAAAGTAATTTATCACATAACTAAGTTCTTACACGTGATATTGTGAAATTTTCTGAAGACCATTTCCACATGATCCCATACGTAGACAGTGCAGAAACCCGAATCAGGCTGAGCAAAAGCCACAAACTGATCATCGTTAAACTCATAGGACTCCACTGATACAGAATGGAAGGGGAACGTTTCATAAACAGCAAAATCTACAGGAGGAGAAACAGTAATTAAAACACTTTAAAGGAACATGCTGCTTTTTCTCTCAATTAAAATGGAGATTTGACTGATACCAGCAGTGATACAGTTGAAGTCTCGTGGTGCAAGATCATGAATTCTGCGTCCCTGAAACTCAAAGGGGCTGGCGCAGTAAATGGCAGGAACTGTGGTGTTGGTTTTCTCTATCCAGTCCACAAGCCACTTGATTTTACAGTCGCAGTGGAAAGAGTTCCCTCGCAAATCTCTGATATTTTACAATGAAACATTCTTAACTTCAAAATTAACAGTGGCACGGCAGTCACTGAACATTTAGAGAAACAATCAAAAAAATGCTTTTGTTTTGTCACTGGTTTGACTGAATAACTTACAAATCAGTGAGGATGTCGAGATGTTTAAAGAGATCTCTTGGCAGCGTCAGTAGGTTGTTGTTTGAAAGAGATCTGAAAATATATACACAAGCAATAATGTCTGCCTGTCTTATCATCTAGGTCTTTTACAATCTCTTCACTTGTCATTTAAATGCTTCTGATTTCAAGAATATTTGTAGGTATAGACAGAACAAAGATAAGGTATTAGCTCATAAAATACTCACAGATGGGTCAGCGATTTTAATCCTCTGAAGGTATACTTTGAAAGAGCCTGGATGTCATTATTCTCAATGAATCTGAGAAAAGAAGAAGCCACTTATACACTGATATGATGGCAGCTGAATGCACTGCTTAGAAATCTAATTATAATTTTACATAACAGGGGTCAGGACTTTAAGATGGCTTAGAAACGGTTCTGTTTTTCGTTCCTAATTTTAGGAACAAAACTTGTGAATGGTGTCATAATCATGTGACAGTGCAGACTGTTACAAATGTCTTCATGTCAGCATCATTTGATCCAGGCTGGGCTCAGTTTTGTCTACAGACTAGACTGGAAGATACAGCACTTCTGGAGCTCTGGGGTGTGAGATGATGTTGTTATTAGCATTCACAGTGGGTAGTGCTGGTAATGGCGCTGATGCAGAGGTCTGATGGGCCGCAGCCAGAGCCTCAGAGTGGAGCAAGTGGCGCAGCCCAATCCAATTCATCAGCTAACTACTTTCTAGGCCTCATCAATTCCAAAACTGGCATATTCAGCTTTATCACACAACACAGAGGCAGCAGGGTTTATTTTAAGATTTACTTGTTTTTTTTATTTGCCATACTGCAGAGTCTATAAAACTTTAACAGCCTTAAGACCCTTATATATTTGCTTCAACCTAAATACATAAATACTAAAAACAAGTGCATATATATCATATATGTTGTGAAGTTAGGGGCCTTTATTGTGCAGCACTTAGAGAGGTACTCACAAGTATTGTAGATTAGACAGACCAGCAAAGGCATCATCAGAAATCATGGTGAACGTGTTGGAGTTAAGAAGCCTGCCAGGAACATGAGAACATTTAATACCCAATGCATTCAATCATTTTTTTTTCTTCTGCATATGCTTTTTAGGATTGTGGGGTCACACGGAATTGTAAAAGTAAATGACTAATAATAAATATTGGCAAAATAGTGGTTATGACATTAGTTATGTAAATTAATAACATTTTACACACACACATTGACAACTGCAGAGAAACACAAAAAACATTTGAGGGGAATAAACAGGTCTTTGTGTGTCAGGCCAGAACTGAAGGGGGTCACTCACTGACAATGACCCCGATACACAGCCACAGTAATTACTGCTATGTCGCCACTGTTTTCAATAACCGTTCAGTTCAAGTAGCTCTAGTGCTTTGTTTGTCTCTCTAAACAAAACCCTTAATTCTGGAGTACAAAATAAGGGTAATATGTTTAAATGTCATATAATGTTTTCAAACCTTTTCAGGACTTGTTTGTACTTACAAAAACTGCAGTAGCTGTAAGTGTGAGAAAGCTCCCTCTGGGACAGTAGTAAAGGCTGCATTCACCATTGTGCTGTTCAGAGAAATAAGGACATGTGAAAAAGCCTCATTGGTGGCAACAAGCATCAAAATACACATCCCATTTCATATCTAGTTTGTCACCTCAAAACTGAGATGTCCATGCAGTGGCAGCGCAAAAAGGTGAGCTCTTATTAGAAAGTTTAACTTATTGTTATACTAAAACACTTCCACCAGAGTGCCATGGACAATTACACTAATATTCATTTCACACACGCCATAACAGTGAGTGATGGGGCCTTTGTGTGCTGTGAATACAATCTCCAAAACCTTCCATTTCATTATATATGCTCCATTTAGTGGTCTTATTCCTTGAAGATTAAATCTCTCAAAGGAGTAGCTGCTGCAGCAAGGACAAGAATCTATTGTTAGACTTACTCCTGGAGTTTAACAGATTTTACTGCTGCACTCCTGAAAATAAGTTTAGAATATAGTAGAGGAGCAGTAGTGTCATAATACAATGTCTCATGTGAAAAAACCAGCAACAAGCAGAGGAAGAAGGTAAATGCTGCACATGCTAAATTCTATGTGTAGTTATTAGAAACAAGCAGGGTTTAGGAGCATCATTACATAATGGGGCTGACATCAGGGTTGCAGCCATCAGTACCAGCCTGCTACAGCCCAGACTTTAGATGCTAAGTGATAGACAAACTTACAGAGAGATGATGCCAGGAGGGAAGCTTTTGGGGATAGCCTTGGTGTCCACGCAGAAAGCACTGTCTTTGGTGCAAGAGCAAGTCAGAGGACAGCGGGGGATCTTGGCTTTCTTGGCGCTTTGTGTGTCTCCCGGGACACACAAACACAGAACAGTCAAGCACATAAGCCTTATCCATCTCGATCCGAGCTCTGGCATCCTCGGGTTAGGAAACAAATCCTTCAGGCTTGAAGTTCCTCCTCTAGTTGTTTGTTTTGGATCTGATGCTGACAGTCGTCTTGCCTACAGCCCCAGCAGCTTTGATAATGCTGAGCGAAGAGTTGAGATATGGCACGTGAGATACGAGTCAGGACAGAGAAAAAGAGGAGGAGGGAGCGTGATGGTAGATGTGCCTCTGTGGGTGTGGGTGCTCTGCAGCTTCCCTGGCTCGATGTTACCTCTCTGAAGAGCTGCTGCTGCCACACTGCAGGAATGACGAGCTCCAGGACCTGTACGCAGTGCTGCTCACAATCAATAATTTACCATCACATAAACAGAAACAGAGAGGGAAGAGATGAGCGGCTGAAGCACCACTGCCAACACGCTGCATGTTTTAGATCACTTATCCGCCATAAGAGCTTTTAGGATGCATACACCCAGTGCTGCTCTAACACAGCAACAACCCCATTTACCCCGCAGCTCTTTTATTTTATTGAATCACTTGAATAACATGCAATTGCAAACTATGCTTTTTTATACACATATTGCATAAGGCAGCATTTACAAATAGTTTTTTATGGCTTATTTATTTTTTGATAGTTAGACAAAAGCAGCAGTCTCTTCTGTTATACATTGTGTACCCTTGGAATTAGGTTTAAGCTGACATTTTTGTCAAAATTTGGTTATTGACATATTCCCATTATGGGATAACTTATTTATATTATAGAAGGTGTATTTTCATTTAAAAAAAATTTCACCTGAAAGAAATTTACTGCATGTTATTGTTGCTAATTAGAATGTCAAACTTTTACCCTCAACTTCTCAACACTGCTCTGTCTCTTTCACTTTTAACTATATTATATATATATATATATATATATATATATATATATATATATATATATATATATATATATATATATATATATATATATATATATATATATATATATATAAAACGTGTAGTTTATAGACTTCATAATAATTTGATTGATTGATGGACTGCTGATTGCTTAAGAGGCATGTGGAAGTAGAATTTTAGTAAGCCTGTATTAGAACTAAATTTTAGCCTATTTGAATTAAATGTATTGCCTCCACAAATATTGCCTACCCCGGAAGAACAAAGCTGATATATTATGGTGGGGTATGCTACTTTAGCCACACATAGGTACATCCATTATTGGTAACGTTATCTTTAGTAAACCGTTGTGGTTTGTGGAAACCTTTCTGTAACAAAGCCATTTTTATTGCACTTACATTGTTGTTACGATTAAAGATCATCCCGTTAAAAACTGCAAGGACTTTTGTGCACAGTAACATAAGTTTATCTCATGCAGATTTAACCAGTACATACATGGCTGCTGCTTTAGTGGCTGCGCAGTCGTGACACTAGATGGCGCTGTTTTCCGTAGAATCGCCTGGATCCAAAGCAGACAGAAATCCTGGGCAGAAGGGGACTGCAGAGCGGCTCTTCGGGGCTGGGTGGCCTTTGGCAGGGACTCGGTACCAGGCGTCGCCAGCCTCTCAGCCACTCTGTTGTCACAAGCCAGGGGTTATTATGGGTAAGGCCTGCCAGAGCAGAGCACATTGTTCACTGTCCACACACTCTCCATGTGACACATCAGCATCTGACCCAATGCAACTGTTTCTTGAGCTGTTTTTCAAGGATTGCGTTCTAATCAGATAGTTCTCATATGTTGCTGTGATCACAATGGGCTCCCAGTGAATTACACAAGCTTACATTTTATTTGTCTTCTAAAAGAAAAAAAAAATCTTTTTCACAATTACTTTAATTCTTTGTATCATAATATTGTGTTCCATTTATGAGCTTGTATTCAGTTCTAGTGTAATTGACGTTTCTATCCAATGAGTGCCATTTTGTTCAGTGTTTCTGTTTATACTATTTGGTATCATTTTGTTGTACACTTGTTGTCTGAGTTGCTTTGTCAGGACAATTGTGTAGGCCGGTTTGAATAAAAGATGGCTTACTCTTTACTTGGATCAGTTACTAAAACCATGGGTGTTGTCCGATCCACTTGAGCGACATTATTTCCGGACAGGGATCTATATTGAAAAGGTTTGTTTTCTTTTTTCCATTGCTGCGTGCGTTTTGAGCTGTTTAGTTTTTTGTTTGTTTGTTTTGTTCTAGATGCAGCTATGCATTCATTTCAGTTATGTGCAGTAAGGAGCAGTTAATGCCAGAGCTTACTTCTCTCTGAGCTCCACCCAGCCCAAACCTCCGGTGGGAACCAGTCTAATTGCATGGCATCGAATAGAAACCATGAAATAGCAGCTGGAGGCCCAACTTGCCCCCTGCTCGAGCCAAAAGAATCTGAAATGCAGCTGAGATATGAATCCACTTTTTGTTCATGCATTATACTTAGAAAATCACAGGCTTGGGTCTAAAACACTGTTGCTATCAGTGAACACATCAAAGCTTGGTTAATTCTAGCACACCCCAGCAGCCATATAATTAACATATTTCATAAACAACTACTTAAAGGGGAGAGATTTGCTGCTGAAACGAGCACTAACTCCTTCCATTCAGTATATGCATCCGAGGCTCATGTCCCATTCTGCATTTAACAGCTGTGACTCTTGTGCTGCCTCGTTTTCATATGAACTTTTAAAGTAATAAAAAGAACGTTCAGCCAAGTCACCACTCACTTTAAGAGTCTCACATCAGGGGGAACACGCAGACTCGCTGTCTCATTAAAGCCCTGCTGTGTGGCAATAGTACATGTTATCATTAAACCTGCTGCACTATGTCTTATGGATTAAGGAGGTCTTTATCTTTCCCAAAGTCAGTTTAAAGGTATGTATGGCTGTTGCATAGTAAATAGGTCGACACTTATGTTCATATGGTGTTTACATAAGGCTTTTGTCAGATTTACTGGACATTTTACACTGAGTGAGGGTACTGTTTCAGATTTTTTATTTATTTTTTACCAAAGTTTGAAAAATATGTTTGTGTCATGCTCTCTTCAAGGGTCTCATTGTCAACAGGTGGTTTGGACCCAAAAGTAAGGAAAATGAATATCTCACGCAGATATTCATAGAAGTTGAAAAGGACTTTGAGCTTTTCAATGTGCAGTGCTGCTTCACTGTAAATCACCCATGTTTGAATAAAGAGTTACATCACAGCGTTGAACATAGTACACTCTCCTCCGCTTCAAACCCACATCCCATTCTAATTACTGGCCAAAGGAGCCTGCAAAAGAGCTCTCTGTGTCTGTTTCCATTTCCTCTTTGGGTTTTCACGGTTTGGCCTCCTGGCTGCACAGGAAGCAGCAAAAACACAATACCAAGAAAGAGCAAATTTGTTTCACCTCCTTCCAACTTCTTTTCAGGGAAAATCCCAGCAGCTCCAGGTGCGTTTCAACCAGGAGCCACAGACCGTCCGACAAGTTTGCACATGTTCTAGTGCACAGACAGTCTGGAGAGGAAGCAGCTCTGTGCTTGGAGTGATTAACGGGCGACAACAGGGGCACCAATAAAATGGTGATTGTAAAGCATTAAATCAGTCTTTATGTGTCACTAACTTATCTGACGTCGCATGTCCTCTCTGGTGACTCATGTCCACACAAAATGTAATAAAATGTTTGTCACAACCTAGCTTTAATCACAGATATTTGGTCTTTAATGTACGATTTAAGTGATGAAAACAAAACAAAATGATTTTATTTTGGGCAAAAGAGGCTGTGTCTTTGGGACAGAGTTGGCCTGTGGGATACCTGTAGGACCTAACATCTAACTGTGCCAAGAAAACAACCCTAAATTGCGCTTGGTTTTCTCTAAGTGCAGCTCCGGGACTGGAAGGTATGTCAGCCAATCTCATCCCAGCTTCAATTCAATTAAAGAGAGTACAAAGACATATGGCTGCGGGGAGAGTGATATGATTAGAGTCCTGTGTGCAGCGACAGTGCTTTGATTCATATCCTCTTTTATCTGTAACACACAGCCTTTAGTTTCAAGGAGCTGACACCACTGGGACAAGGCTCCTTCAGGTGAGCACTAGTATCCTACACCTCCCATTTACCAATAGCAACATGATCCAAATGGATTATCAAACTCAGGGGGGTCAAATAAAGCCCCACAAATAAATTGGGTTTGTTAAATATTGGCTGTTGTATGTGTTGCGTTTGAGGAGACATTAGAGACTAGTATTTCTTAAAGGCACAGAGAATAGCTTTTGGCAGAATCTGGTGGCTATTTTTCACTTTTACGTGGCCTAATATTAACTTTAAACATGCAATAATAGAACACATTACCTTGCATCATGTTGCATCAGGAGGGCTTTTTTAAAGAAATGAAAGAGATAAGGCTATTTATATATTTTTTGGATTACAAAAAACCCACAGAGAGAAAGAGTCTGACACTGATGCTTTAGGAGGCAGATTTGTTTGTTGATCAACATCCTGACATTTTGAGACTCGAGGGATTAGGAAAACCCTCCAATCCAAAGATGTGCAGCTATCTAAGTTTTCATTCAGCACAATGCAGAGGTAGCAACTGTACCCTCCTCTCAGCACCCTTGAGCCCGAGCTGCCATAAAAGACAGATGATACGCCTCCTGGGACAGGGATGTGTCGGAGGAATGTGTGCGCAGGTATCCTCCAGCCTGTGGGGACTGCGGAGAAAGGCCCAGCACCAGTTGATCCTGTTTGATAAAGGTCCTGACAGGCCCAGATTATATGTCTAGGCCTGGAGGAGGTGCATGTCTCATTCCTGCGCTGAAGAAAGTCGATCTGGTGGGAAAGAGGTGGGTCGTGCCCAAAGGCGTCAGCTTTTGTACGGACGCCAATGCAGACACACACCTTGTCGGCCCTTCACCCCCCCCACTACCACTATACCACCACCCCCTCGCTGCCCCACACTAAACAAACAGCCAGCTCATTTACCTGACCACACCTGTAGCTCCAGACGCCATAAATACACACCATGGCACTGTTTTATGTTACAGACAGCACATGTGAAGAAACATTTCTGAATGAACTATGTCTGGAATTTAATGCAATGAGTGACTGAAAACAACAGCGGGAAAAGTCTGCAGGGCCATATGGACTGATAAACGTGTGTTGAGGACTAAAGTGAAGGCTGTGAAACACACAGTGAGTGACAGGCCTTGCCCCAGGCTCGGCCCACTGTCATATCCGTCCCAAAGTAAGAAACCATTAAGGACCTGTCAGTGATAGAGACAGCCTTTTTGCAACCAGGGGCCTGAGCCTTAACCCTAGAAGACACAAACATCAACACTCGAACAGCACTGTGGCTTTGCCTGTCATTTCTGTCTCACAGGGGCCGGACCAGCACTCACTCTGAGGACTTCACTGGTGACATATTTACATCATTAAAAATATTTGGTTCTGCTGAAGAAGTGTGAACTACACCCTAAACCACATCAGCCGCATTTAGACACAAAACAGTGCATCACTGGCAGAACAATTGTTAACATGGGTGGGTAGTTTTTCTCTCTTTGCAGAACAGAAAATTAAAATTCCTCCGGTGTATTCTGATATCAGTCTACACTGCATCTCAGCCAGTCTGCTGCGATTTACCACACACTGTCTGAGGCTTCTTCTGTTTGTGCCAAGACAAGGGAAACGTCTCCTTCACCTTGCAGATGGATGCAGGCCAGAATTATATTCATCACTCACAGTATTATACGGCTTCTGTAACCTTTCTCTGTCCCTTCTCTGACTCGCCTCCCTGTTTCTCATAAATAACCAGTTAATTTGTGAAGAGACAACAGCAGTGATGTCACTATTTCTCACAAATATACCCAATCACCGGGAACATCAGCGTCTCCCTCTTTCTGAAGAAAACCATCTCTGATTGACGACATGTCCTCCACAGGGTGACGCAGTTGAAGGGCAGGTCATCTGTCAGATCTGACAGGAAGCATGATGGGCTGTGATTAATGCACAGGCTCAGGGATTTTTGTAGATCTGAAAATTTAAGACCAGACTCAAATAAATCAAGCCTTCTCTGGTAAACAAAAATACAAAGCAATGCATCTTAACAAGTCACAGAAAAGAGGCATGGCTTATATCAATCGCTCACACACAACAAATGAAGAATTTGCTGATGATTTGCTGCTGTTTAATAACTCCCCCACATAGAGTCTACGGGCTATAGTGTTTCCACCTCATGTTTCTGTATCGAGCTTACTTACTTAGCTTACTTTACTTAAGAGTCATAAGGTTGGTAGTAATACTTTAGTTACTAGGAATAGATGTTTCTATTTTATTGTATTTTTTTTTTACAAAATGCTTTAGATGGCTGTTTTTATTTAAGCTGGAACTATAGGTAAATGCATGGCATGAATATGATCTGAGCCTGAGTGAAATCCTTTAAGAGTCAGTCAGTAATCTCTCACAGAAATCACACCAAACAACCACTTCTCCTGAACTCTCAGTGATTGCTAAGGATTTAATCACTGCTCACCTCCCTAAATAATAAACATGCACATTCTTGTGTTCAAAGAAAAAATAAAATAAGGGCAGTTCTTCATAGCGTAACTGTTTTTCTACACCAGACAATGGCAGAAGAGTTTAGTAGGTCTTCTGCCATTGTCTGGTGTAGCAACAGAAGTGATAATACCTCACACCTAAAAGCACCATTAGCAGGTTATAAAACCACACTGCTCCAGTACCTGCTATTCTCATATAGAGTACTTCATCACCTCAACCACTGGTTGAAAAACATGTCATGTCTCCCACAACAATACGATCATATTGTCTGTGACTCATAAAGGTATTTGGAAACCTGGAAGTGTAGGTTTAGGCTTTGTTTCCTTCGTGGTGTTACTTTACAAGTTCAGTGAAAACTTTACTAAACATTGATTGGATTGAACCCGTTACTGCATATGGTCCTGAGCAATTGTACACATTTTATTTATATATTTTAAATTTAAACTATATTTATCCTGAGAAGTTCCACTGAGATTATAAATCTCTTTTCTAGGAGAGTCCTGGCCCCATGGGAGGGGGAACTATTACACGTCTTTAGTGGTAGGGGAAACCAGAGCACACGGAGGACTCAACCCATGACTGCTTACCACTGCCACCAGCAAATGTCCTTATGTTAATGTATTAAAGTTGCATATAGCTAATATAACTGATAGATTTACGGACTAGATAAAACAGAACATGATAGAAATTGAGGTTTGACATTGCTTCTGTAGTGAAATGGTAGCTGTAACTGTAGTCACTTAAACTGTAAGAGCAGAATTTCAAAAAGGGCCAGAAGCCGGTTACACTGTGGCTCCTGTGGCTCTCTTTGGCCTGTTGCGTAGAGACCGAGCTCCAGGTGATGCATCAGCCAATGGCAGGAAGCCAGCTACGGACATGGGCATCAAGGTTGGTGAGGTTGATGGATACAAGTGTAGCCCCAGCACTTGCCAAGCCATTCCCACTGCTGTAAATGACATGTTTACTGCCGGCTGCGCTCACCAACATTGGGTCTGATGTCAGCAGCACATTATCATATCTAATCAGCTCCCAGCAGAGGATTGGAGTGGCCAGCATTTAAGCTATAAACATGATTTACATCAGAGACATGAATATCTGATATTTATAGACACATTTATGGAGTTCACTTCAAACTCTGAAAGCTTTAGCGGTTTGTTTTTCCAATAGCATTTTATTTAATGTAATCCTTTTACGATGACATGTGTGTTCTGCAACCTTTCATCAGAAGTTATGTGGCAGTGAATGTAACTCCTGTTAAAGTATTTACACATGGAGGTAAATTCACCACATGAAATGCATGCACAGAGCAAGTACATGATGCTGACTGTAGAAAATGACTGGGTTTTGATAACACCCTGCTGTTTCCATCCCTCGCACACAAGCATACACAATGAAACAATCCATATTTTTATGAACACAGCCGACTTCAGATGGAGAGACCACAACAATGAATAACATTATATTGCAGATTGTGTCATTAAAAGCATTGAAATTATATCTTAAAAACAGAATGCCCAGAACAGATTTTTCCATAATTGATAATGCACTGTAAATTTGTGGAAATCAAGCTGAAACACAGCGGCAAACTGGCCATTTTACATGTTCTTCTGTGACAACTGCCCCTTTAGCCTTGATTCAGAAATGGATCAAACAAACACATCCTTGTACAAAAGAAATAAATCAATTATGATAATAAAGAGTAAAGTGTAAATATATATTCATATTTATAATTTTCTAACTGTATTTACACAATGTTGAAGATGCAAAGGACCACAATTTTGAGTCCTTTACAATTGACAGACCGATAGTGGAAAAAAAAATGGACAAAATCATTATCAGTCTTTTCAATTTTTCCAAAATGAGAAATGCCCCACTTAAGAGATGAGTGAAGGTCTGCTCTTTTTCTGTTTCTGTCTGTGAAAAAACTCCTGCAAAATCAAAGTGCCCTTTAAACATTGTGGCCAAATCACCACCACGAACCAGGAAGTGGCTGCAGTCTACAGTCCATGTGATCCAACAGCTTCTATGAAGTGTCTCCGAGCTCCTCTTTTACAGTACACCAGTGTTTTAGCTTCATCTCTGGGAATATGGACCCTACGAGGCAGGGAGCAGAAAGAATGTCTTGAGTTTATCTGAATGGAGATGAGGTATCAGCGTTTCTTAATGGCTGCCCCATTGGAGTGTGGAGGAAACTTTGGCAGGCAGGGCTCCTCAGCACTAGCTTCGTGGGAGAAGACAGAGTCCTCGCCAGATGAACAGGTAGAGCTGCGTGTGTCTGGGTAGCTTGGAGAATATTGGTCCCGAGGCACAGATAGCTCCAAATACTCCTGTGTGCCAAAAGAGATAAAGTATTATTATAATGTCAGAGGAAACTGTTATGTGATTTGTTTGTGTTGAAGACTGTAAGACTGACCTGATTTGAAGTCATGGCCAGGCAGCGGTCTAAGTCTTCTACCAGCTGTTTAAATGTGGGTCTATGAGAGGGCACGGCATGCCAGCAGTCCCTCATCATCAAATATCTGTGGAATAATTAAAAGATGAACAGTTACCATCTTAAATACTCTTGGGAGAAAGGTCTAACTATAGCTGGAATGTG
>JALDNG010004995.1:0-13470 GCA_024349245.1 Neodontobutis hainanensis
GCCCCACATTATCACCAACAACAGACACACGACAGTTTACAGCCCCACATTATCACCAACAACAGTTTACGGCACGTGATTATCACTGACAACAGTTTACAGCTGGAGTGCAGAGCATTCATGAGGACATTTACAGACAAAAGTAGAAACATTATTCAAACAGCTGATTTTCTTGACTGGGGATTATCTCTCGTCTAATCAGCAGACTGCAGTCTTTAGCTCCACCTTTTCTAAAGTGGACCACACACTTGGACCATGGATCAAAGTGTCCCCAGGCTCTGCCACATGTCCTGTTCCAACCAGAGGAGCGCACCTGGGCATCGCACTGACCTTTAGACGCTGACCACTGCTCTGTTCCTTTTGGATTCCTGCTCAAAGAACTGGAGCTACATCCAGTCCGTCCACTCAGCAACTCTGTCAGCTCCAGGAGATCATGTGGACAACCGACCGACATCTGTAACTCCTGTGTGTGATGAGGAGGCCTGACGCCAGGAGGAGGCCTGACGCCAGGAGGAGGCCTGACGCCGGAGGAGGCCTGACGCCAGGAGGAGGCCTGACGCCGGAGGAGGCCTGACGCCAGGAGGAGGCCTGATACTAAGTGGAGGCCTGACGCCGGAGGAGGCCTGACGCCAGGAGGAGGCCTGACGCCGGAGGAGGCCTGACGGAGGAGGCCTGACGCCAGGAGGAGGCCTGACGCCAGGAGGAGGCCTGACGCCGGAGGAGGCCTGACGCTGGAGGAGGCCTGACGCCAGGAGGAGGCCTGACGCCAGGAGGAGGCCTGACGCCAGGAGGAGGCCTGACGCTGGAGGAGGCCTGATACTAAGTGGAGGCCTGACGCCGGAGAAGGCCTGACGCCAGGAGGAGGCCTGACGCCAGGAGGAGGTCTGACGCCAGGAGGAGGCCTGACGCTGGAGGAGGCCTGACACCGGAGGAGGCCTGACGCCGGAGGAGGCCTGACGCTGGAGGAGGCCTGACGCCAGGAGGAGGCCTGTCGCTGGAGGAGGCCTGACGCCAGGAGGAGGCCTGACGCGGGAGGAGGCCTGACGCTGGAGGAGGCCTGACGCCAGGAGGAGGCCTGACGCTGGAGGAGGCCTGACGTCAGGAGGAGGCCTGACGCCAGGAGGAGGCCTGACGCCAGGAGGAGGCCTGACGCCAGGAGGAGGCCTGACGCCAGGAGGAGGCCTGACGCTGGAGGAGGCCTGACGTCAGGAGGAGGCCTGACGCCAGGAGGAGGCCTGACGCCAGGAGGAGGCCTGACGCTGGAGGAGGCCTGACGCCGGAGAAGGCCTGACGCCAGGAGGAGGCCTGACGCTGGAGGAGGCCTGACACCGGAGGAGGCCTGACGCCGGAGGAGGCCTGACGCCGGAGGAGGCCTGACGCCAGGAGGAGGCCTGTCGCTGGAGGAGGCCTGTGAGCAGAGTCTGACCGACACTCGAGACACTCCCCAAAGCCGAGAGGAAAAATGAGCAGAGTAGCGAAGAACCTTAGTCCAGTGAGATGCTCAGGGCCCTCCTGTGATGGAGCAGTGAACAGGACTCAGGTGGTTCCGAGTGAAGGCTGTAGAGTGTGTAACACATATTATCTGTTTCAGGTGGAGGAGCCTGTCCCGTCTCTGTCTCTTCAGATAAATGTCCCGGTTTTGTCTCTGTCGCTCAGTATTCTGTTCATTTCAGCAGCAGTCGGTCTCTTTGTGGCTTTAAGACGTAAGACCACATTTATCAATATTTACTTTGCCTTTATGTTATACTTTGAGTGGATTTCTAAAATGGTTTCTCCGTCTGTTCAGGTGGAAAAGGGTTAAAGCCTGGCTGGTAAGTTCACCTCAATGACTTCTGGCCCTGATTTGGCCAAATGTCAGCCTCTTCCCTTTTTTCATCGAGGCCCTTCTCTCTTTTATTTATATTATATATATATATATATATATATATATATATATATATATATATATATATATAAAATATTATTTTGTTTTTGCTGCAGTTTTTCTCCAGACGAGCCTCGCCACATCATCTACGAGATCAGAATGAGACGTCCCGCTCAGGAAAACATCTACACTCTGGATTGAGCCTCACTTCATTTCCTTTAGAAATCTGCTGAACATGTCCTTTCTGCTGGTGTTTGTCCTCCTTTTGTACTTTTTACAGAATAAAGATTTGTAAAAAAAACATTAAGTCTGAATCTTGAATTAACAATAGTTTTATTAAGTTCAAGTTAAAGCTAAAGTACATTTGAGGCAAAGACAAAGACCGAGTTTTCCTTTTCATCTTTTGTAAAAAAAAAAAAATTGCAGATTAATGCAGTGGAAATCTTTGAGCAAAACGAGCATGGCCTCGCCAGCAGGGGGCGTCACAGCCCTAGTGTTATCACTGATATACATTATGTTTATAAAGTAATACAAACTGGAAGTTTCTCACTTTTGAAACAGTTTTAAAGTTTTAAGTTTTTTAGTTTCAAGGGTTTTGTCAGAGGACTTTAAAAGTTAAATTTAAAGGTGTTTTCTCAGTTTGAGCCTCAGTGAGAAAAATGTAGAGTCACAAATTATTGAAAAATAATTGATCACAAAAATTACACACCGGGGGAAAAGCTAAATTAAAAATGTGTTTGAAAAACTATAGTGTGTCTGAATGGTTTCATTCAGTTTTAGAATCCTTTCGAGCCCCAGCCTCAAAGGATGAAACACGGGTTATTATTTGTAAAAACTATGATTTTACGGAGAATGAGATTTAAGTTGTGTTCAGTATTTTTACAGATTTGTAAAGAAAGGTTCTTTTATAAAAATATATAAAATAAAAAAGATCTACAGCAGATCTACAGCACATCATCATCTGCAAAGTACGTTCTTTTTTATTTAGGCGTTTGTAAAAGCTTGAATTCTTTCCATTTTCATGTGACTGACTTGATAATACTCTTCTCTCGTTCCACAGTGAGGTCGATAAGTCACACAATGGGCTTCAGAGGAAGACGTTAGACCCAAAACAAACTCATTTAATTTTACAGACCTACCTTATATAAACCCATTTTACTTTTCCACACATTAGTAAAGAAATGTATAAAAGATAAAAACTGAAGACGAAGTGTAACACAGACAGTTTTATTGATGAGACCGGAGCCGTAGAAAACAAAACCACAGCAGACACACAGCGTTCTTCACTAAACGCAGTGCACAGACTCACTCATCGTCAGTCGGAGGTGGAGTTACGCAGCTACAACTCTCACAAGTCTAGGTCTAGAGCAGGGACTTATATTTACCAGTTATTTATTTATTCAACAGCTCAAAGATGGAACAGATTCATCTTTTCAAAGTGCTTCTTACTAAAAGCGACTTTACGACAGCTTTATTTCACTCAAACCACAATTTTCTTTCTTACAGTTTGGACCAAGATCTCTTTAAAAACAGAAATATATTTAATCTCATTAAAGACCAAACCGAGCCAGGTCTGAGTTTATTTCCAGTCTCATAAAGTAATGGAGAATTAATGACTAATGTAAATTAACGAGATAAAATTAATAAATGTGTTGGTTCACTTTAGGCCCGAGCGCAGAAGTGGGACAATTTAAAACCGTTGACTAGCTTCAGAGCGATTATTGACGTCTGCTATTGCACCAGAGCAGCATGTGTTTTCATAAATATGTTTTAAATCTGTCGTGAAGTCGCCCTTAAACAAAGCCTAAAGCGCTCCCAGACACTGTTGAATGTTGAAATATAACCTTTTCTGGCAGATACAGTATTAGTTTTAATAAAGCAGCTGGTGAAGCAGGACATTGATCCTCCTCTCACTCATTCAGACTCCAAAGGGATGATGGGACGTTCAGACGCTGCTCAGAGCTTCCACACCCGGCAGCACTTTGCCTGGAAACACACACAGGAGAAAATGCTGTAAATGTTAGACACTTTAAATTAGGACAGAGTTGTATGAGCCAGAGTTCCAACACAACAATAAAGCAGTTTTTTATTCATTTATTGTGGATGTAATGGTTTTGTTAAACTCGGCAGCTCTATCACCAGGCGTTAGAACTGAACATTAAAGCTCTGCAGTGGGCTTGAATCGAGGGATAACAAAGTAAAGCCTACTCTGTTCCTTAAAGTAATTGGCCTAAAGTGTGAGCAAAATGAAAAGCTGTAAAAGAAACTGGCTCAAAACTAAAATCCCATTAAAAGTGCACCGCAAGACTCGGATCTGGACTTGACTTGGACTTGTTAGAACTTGATGGAGATTTATTAATAGTTTTGGTTTAAAGCTGGAGTTTCATCTCTTTTTAATCAGGACTGAATTACCACAAATCGACCATCTCTGTGGACAACAACACTCAGTATTTGAGAAACGAGTCGAGGTGCAACATGTGGATTAAAGCTGTTGTCTTTAGGTCTGAAGCCCAGAGTAGAACAGAGCTGATGAGGAGTAGATAATGAAAATCTAAATGATAAACTGATGAGCTGTGTGATGTTACGGGGCTGAGATGAACACATTTTTCTCACATTTCTATTTCTAAAAACCTCATAAATACACATCCTCTTGATGTTCAGTGCATGTCTGAACTGACCTTCGAGCAGCTCCAGACTGGCTCCGCCCCCTGTGCTCACGTGACTGACTTTATCCTCCGTGTTCCACTTGGCGCAGCAGGTGGCAGTGTCGCCCCCTCCTGGACACAAACATTTACACAGAAGTGAGTGACCGGCGGCGTCAGAGGCTGGAGTGTTTATCTCCGAGTCTCGGTCTCGTACCGATGATGGTGACGCAGCCGGCCTGAGTCACGGCCACCACTTTGTCCATCAGGTTCTTGGTTCCGTTGGCGAATTTCTCCCACTCGAAGACCCCCACAGGACCGTTCCACACGATCTGCTTGGCTCTGCCCACGGCCTCGGCAAAGGCTTTAGAGCTCTCTGGTCCACAGTCCAGACCCTACGAGAAAGCACGTGTTTGAGGTTCGAGAGAAAGTCATCCAAAAGCAGAAATCAAGTGAGTGTGATCCTGTGATTAAAGTAAAGAGATGTTTCACACTTGCTTTATGTTTTTGACTGTGCAAGTCTACTCTCTTCTCTGGGATTATTGCATTAAACAGGTCAGACTGCGGCTCACCATCCATCCTGCGGGGATCCCCTCTGCGACTGTGGCCGTCCCAGTCACAGCTTTCTCATCGAACTTGTCTGCGGTGACGAAGTCCACAGGCAGCGTGATCTTCACTCCGTTCTTCTCCGCTTTAGCCATGAGGTCTTTAACGATGCCGGCTCCCTCTTCGTCAAACAGGGACGTCCCGATCTGCAAAACATATTACCATCGCTATAAAAGAAATGTTATTTAACTCTTATTTTATCCAAAAAAAACAACTCTTCCTACTCCTGCGTAAATACTACCACAGTATTTCTGCTGAGGTCAACTGCAGGTAAAGAATTCTGTTTTTATCTCTGCTGTAAATATTTCACAACCCTCTCAACGTCAGTTGAGTCAGAAAAAGCACATTGGGCAAGAGTTTAAGGCTTGGGAAACCCTTTCTGCAGCACACACTTTTCAAAGTTACTAGATTTATTACTAAATCTTACTTTCCTTCTGGGTTTTAAACTGTAAACTTCTGTGGGAAAGACTCTGGGTCACGAGACCAACCAGAGCAGCAGCCACTTCTCACAGAAAAACGAATATACATTTATTCTTAAGGAGCAGCCGTTAAAGACGAGGGCCTGTGACCGGGCTCCAGACTTCTTTTCTTCACTGTAATCAGAATACCTCAAACAAATGAAGCAGGCATAGTTGTACTTCTTAAGTTTACCGAAGGATGTGTTCACACTGGTTTATTTTAGTTTGGACCAGTACATTCAACACCTTAGAGGCTCTGACGGTACCACTTCAGGGCTTTTTTTTCAGGACAGAGATTCCTGCGGCTCACCTCCATGTTGTTGAGGACTTTGAGGAAAGTGAAGGCCATGCCTCCTCCGATGATCATCTCGTTGACCTGGTCAAGCATGTTGTTGATCAGCTGGATCTTATCTTTGACCTTTGCTCTGGAACGACAGAAAAAGGGGGGTTTCATAAAAGGCACCGAGGGAAGAGATCCATGTAAAGACTGGCATTAACATTGCATTGGTTAAGTTCTGCTTTAAAGTTCTCACACCATCATCGAAAAACACCAGATACAAAACCAAGACACATTTCAAACCAATTCAATTAACGCTCCATCGTTTAGACCAGGGGTGTCAACCTCAAATTCACAGAGGGACAAAATTGAAAGTTGGGACTAAGTTTCGGGCCAAACTTATTTATTTAAAAATTTCAACAATATCTGCACGTTTTCTCTTCTTTCAAAATGTGTAATGTTAAACCTTTTCGTATTAAAATTAAAAGTTTTAACAATAGTTTTGTTTATAAACTGAATCCAGAGCAAGAATAATATAAAATAACTTACTTTTTATTAACTTTAAATAATGTCTATAGCCTATCTGCAGCTTTTGAACTTATTTTAAATGTTTTTTTTTTCCACAAGCTAACAGTCAAAAATAACAACTTCAATGAAAATCCAATCTTTCAACTAAGAACAGTCGAAAGTTATAAAGAAAACACTCCTCATTGCTTTGGTGAACATAGTTCGCCGAGAACTTTTAATCTCCACCTTCTGGAGCTTTTGTGTTTCTCTCAGATCCTTAAACTTGTCCTGGTCTTTCGTTTCTTAGTGTCGTTGTGTGTTAAATTCTTTCATTACAGACACGTTGGCTCCACACACACACGAGACAAACAGGTCTGTCTTTTACATTGATGAACATATAATCTGCTCCCACCTTTCTTGAAAGCGCCGGTTTTCTCTCTTTTGTTTGGCCATTTTTCAGAAAGGGTGGATTCATTTGGACGAGGTGACAGGTAGCAGGTGCCTATTAGCGTACCAACGGGCCGGCGCCAACACATTTACTAAGCATTCTGGGATTCGTTGTATTAGCGATAGCAGCCGGCGGGCCAACTCTAATACATATTTGATATCATCTCGCGGGCCAAAAATAATTATATCGCGGGCCAAATTTGGCCCCCGTGCCTGAGTTTGACATGTCTGGTTTAGACTTTAAACTGAACTTGGATCAGACAGAAGTCATGTGTTAGCCTTTGTCTCGAGGCTGAACTGAACTGACAACTCGACAATGGAACCGGAGCCTGGCACGACTAAAAAAAACAAGACGGGACGCTCTGGATATTCAACAGAACTGACCTTTTCTACCAACGTCCAGCATTATCAAGACCTTCACCACCCATCGGTCCAGTAAAGTTATGGAAAGACGTGAAAAAGTGCAGTCATGCGTTTTCTGTTGTGGACATGTCTTTAACACAGTTACATAATGAGCTTAAAGACACTTTTCCTGGAGGACACTCCTTTAAATGAAGTCATCAGAAGCGTTACCCTCCGAGGATGGCCAGGAAGGGCCTCTGAGGTTTCTCCAGAGCCATGGCGAAGTAATCCAGCTCCTTCTTCATCAGGAAACCGGCGGCTTTCTGCGGCAGGTTCACTCCCACCATCGAGCTAAAGAGAAGAGTGAAGCAGCAGAGACACTTGACTCAAGATAAAGTGAACTGCACATAAGACGAGCACCATTAACTATGACCCGGGTTTGATTCCGGCTCAAGTCCTTTCCAACAGGGTTTTAGTGAGACCTTAATCTCTGTCCCTTTTATAAACTCATTGTCTTACAGAGTCTTGTATCAGAGACTGACCTGTGCGCCCTGTGAGCCGTGCCGAAGGCGTCGTTAACGTAGACGTCTCCCAGTTTGGACAGAGACGCCCTGAAAGCATCGATCTGCTGTGGAGAGGCTTTGGTCTGAAAATAAAGCAGACAAAAGGGTCAGGTAAAGGTTAGAACAGCACAGGTTTGCTCCCACTTTCTGGGGACAATGATATCTACTGTACTTTCATCTTACACAATATGGCTTTCAGACTTTCTCTGCTGCATCAACATAAACCTTTTCACTTTTTCTGCAGCTCATAATTAACTCAGTATATTTTTAGACCTCAGAGTAGCTTTGTAAAGTGACCTAAAAATAAAGCCCCAGTGCTCTACAGAACATACCAGCCAGGCCTCTCTGGAGCTCTAACCTTCAGATAAAGGCCACTCGGTCGACTCTAGCTCTAAAAAGGGAGTGTGTCTTTATTTAAATGGAGCCCGGGCTGTGTTGTTGATCTTTGCTGCTCATCAGTTCACTTTGGGACTTAATGCAGCAGTTTAATTCTTCCCACAGGTCACCTTTGACCTAAGGTGGAAGTGGATTTTCCTCTTTGTTCACACGACAGGGACCGTTTACACGTCGTCCCGCTCTGACCTTGTTTCCGGCCGCGTCCTTCCCTTTGCCTTCCTCCTCCACGTGGAAGCGCAGGTTCTCCAGTAAAATGACCGACCCAGGAGCAGGGCTGGCACAGGCCGCCTCCACATCAGGACCGACGCAGTCCTTCAGGAAGGTCACGTCCCTGAAACAGACAAAAGATGGCCCCATCATCAGTGCAGAAGCCCCCACTTGTTATCAGAAGAGTCTAGATCGAAAGATACTTATGTTATTATTTTAATTTCAGAATTTAGCCCAGCCACTTACTTCCCGAGCAGACTCTTGAGCTCCGCGGCCACAGGCTCCAGGGAGTACTTCTCGGGCATGAAGTTCCCGTCAGGACGTCCCAGATGGCTCATGAGCACCACAGACTTGGCTCCGTGGTCCAGGCAGTGTTTGACGCTGGGAACAGCCGCCTTGATCCTGTTCATAAAAAAACAGTCCTGTTACAACAGTCAGAGGGAAAAGTTAAAGCAAAGGTTCTTCAAGATGACCTGGATGACTGAGAACCTCCACAGGCGAGTCAGAGGGAAGAGAGTGGGCATGAGCCCTCAGGTAAAGCACTCACCTCTGGTTGTTCGTGATGTGTCCGTCCTTCATTGGGACGTTAAAGTCAACTCTAAAAAGAGGGGACACAAAATTAGCTTCAACTTCAGGAGCCCAAAGTTTTAAAAAGATTATTTAAAGAAATACATTTCTGAGAGTTTTCCTTCAAACTCAAACAGATTTCCTTTTGACTATAATCTAAGAAAAACACAAAGATAAGATACCTGCAGTACCTCAGCCAAAGACCACCTTTAACCAAACATTTCATCACCATTTGTGAATTTATCTCCAGGATTAGTTTGTGCAGCAAATAAAACATTATGTTGTATTAGACTTAAAGCCAAGAGATCCAGAGACGACAGCAGTGTTTGAGAGTTTATCTGAGGAAACAAAGGTGTTTGAGGCACTGAATGTAGTGAAAAACGGGGGTTAGTCCGGTTTAAAGCTTTCCTAATAAGTAATATTTAATAAAAGTGACCACAAAGCACATTAACTCTACAAACTAACTTTCATAGCATGTTTGAAGTTATGTTAATGGTACCAGAGTTATGAACGATGTTCTTTCAGTCACACATTTAAACCCATTTATTCTCACATCTGTTATGAAAGTAGAAAGAGAAGGTCAGGATATGTCAGGGTCAGAGTGGAGCCATGGACACAGACCGGCAGCGTTTCTCGCCCTGTTCCTTTAATCCTGCGTGAAGCTGATGCACTAAACCACAATGACACCGAGCCACGACTAAACCTGAACCCAGTGGGCCTTCATCAGGCCTCACACTCCTCGATGTCTCCTTTCAGTGCCACACATAAAGCCCGCCTTAGTTTATATATTTATTTATAAAGTACTTTTCCACCTGTAGGCACTCAAAGCGCTTTAACAGGGTCACCACCAGAGGAAAGGTGGGTTAAGTGTCTTGCCCAGGGACACAACGACAGTATGAACTGTGAGGGAGATTTGAGATAAACTTATGATTGATCCGACCAATTAAAAAAAAAATAAACGTGTTGTTTGCCTTTGTCTTAGACGTCAACAGTAAAGGCTGGAAAATGTCACATAACCATGTTTGCTTCTGATCAGAATGAACAAATGTTTTTAAAAAATTAAATAAAATGAACTGTGGAATTCAGGGAAAAGGTAAAGAATGACCTGTTTCACAATAACATTATGGTCTTTATGTGATGGACATGTCGCACAAATCCTGGTTTAGTCTTTAATATTGATTTACTCCTGCTTTAATAAAGTGAAAAACGACTCCTAACACCGCCGCTCTGTGTGCTGTTGGGAAACACAAACGTGTTACAACAGGCCTGACTCTGATAGAACTGCTGCTCCATTATATCTTAAAGATTAATATTTCAGTCTTTGAGTCCTGCAGTGATGTTGTTTCAGCTTCTTAAACAAAAGTCAAAAGCTGCGACATATTAAACTTTTTATTTGGAGGTTTAGAGAAGTTCTCCTTATTGTGTTTTACTGTGGATTCTGAAAATGTGTCGTTTACACAAAATAAATAAATACATTTCTCAGAAAGTTGGATACATTTGTGGAAACACCCACCTCCTTTAAATATTGCTGTGTTTAGATTGATTTAGATAATGCATTATGAAAACAAACTACATTAAGAAAAACCTTGACTAAAAAAGAAAAACTTATGATAAACATTGCCATCATAAAACTCTCCTTATTCTACATTACTTCAGGATTTGTTTGGTACATTGTGATCAGAAAAAAATATATAAAAAGGCCCGAGTGAGGAAGACCAATAGACAACATTTAAACTCCAGTGCGGCTGTACTACGAGTAAACTTGACCTTTAAACTCTGACCTTTGTCACAGCCTCATTGAGCAACATGGCCCTCTGACATTTCCACACGGTGTCAGTTTCAAACCCACTGCCCCCGAGACTAAAACCACACTGGAACCATTGCTCGGTTTAGCTTTTATACAGGACGGACTGAAAACCAAGTGCTCCTGTAAACGTAGGCTCGTGGATCGTTCACAGAAACAGTTAGTGGCCCATCACTCGCACACCACGCTCTTTACCTTCATTTGCTCCAGTTCTCTTAACCAGCATCACAGAAGTGTCTTTGAGGACAGTAAGTGAGCTGTGGCTAAAGCAGCATTAGCCACTAAAGGGTTCAGTAATGTTCTATACATTTATTTGGCCTCAATAGCCATCCATATTATCACAAACTCTAATAAGTTTACCTTCACACACCTTCTTTACCTTTAAATACGTGCAGGTAAGATTTTAGAGCACAGCACCACACTGTGGCAGGAGGTACAAACAAATGAGCTGAACTATGGCAGGTGTGGGACTGGGACCACATAAGTATTCTACCTAGAGGCTGACGCTGGAGAAACCTTCACACCTGAACTCATTGTCACTATAATCACATACAACCCTCTCCATTTATCTGGGCTTAGGACTGGCACAAAAGTGTGGCTGGATCCATAATTTGTACATTTAGGTGTTTTATGAAAAGTCCTTAGAGGGTCAAATGTCAAATTCACACTAAATGGGGTTAGATAATGAAAATACAAGAAGGAGCACTTTATAATTCCAACATTTGTCTACAGTACCGTCAGCTTTTACAGTATTTTCGTTTGGTCAAACTGTTGTGTACCTTTGTGTGCCTCAGATGAATATTTAACGATGATTGGTTAATACAACTCTCAATCATTCTGTGTCCAAAGTTTAAAAAAAACAGTAACATAACCAACTTAAAGACAAATAAATGTAGAGGCAATTTAGAAATCTAGACTCGCGGTAATGTAGAATGTTTGGTCGATTAAAGTCGACCTTTTGGTGTGGTCTTTGTAATAAAGAACTTGGAATTCTGTAACAGAAAATGTCAATCATATTAAATGGCAGCCTCATCGTGACATGTCTTGTCCTAAAACATAAACCCAAGGCCTACAGTCTGGATGTGGATTTTGAGGCCTAGAGAGAATCATTTAAAGCCCTGGTTTATAAAATGATGCTGCATCTCCGCACAGGCACGCACTTAACATGGATGGAAAACGTGACAAGTTCACTTCCTGTCATCGATTTGCAACGACACCCCCTTTTTTAAAAATCACCGGTGGATCATTCAAACCATTTAAAACGAATTTAGGCAATGTACTGACTGTTTTTGTGTCTATATGACCAGCGTTAAGGACTTAAACAGTTCTCAAAGCTGAGCTAACGTCAAGTCCAATTCATTCTACGTCAATGGTTAATTCAAGCTAACGTTACTCGCCTCATAACGACCCGCTTCCCGTTGACGTCCAGCTTGTCTAGGGTGAGTTTCGTGGAAAGAGACATAGTGGCTGCTCGGTTGACCTTGTTTCCTTAGCGGTAATGTTCACGCTGGATGGTTTTCCTACGTCTCTCCAGATGCTCTGTGTCAGCTGCTAAGCTCCGAGTAACAGCGGTGACCTTAGCTCAGAGCCGAGAAGCAACGGACGACCCGCCCCTTGCCGCTGATTGGCTATCACGAGAGAGAGAGGGGGGGGTCCGCGTTTGATTGGTTATTGAAGCTGTCTGTTAATCTGACGTGGTCACGTTTGCGGTCTCAGTGAACGCTTATGGCAGCACGTACTTCATATACAGAGCAGCGAGTTCGAATCCCTGTCTTACGAAATACCAAAATCATACATTTTAGGTGATCAATGGAGTCATTGATCGTGAATAAATAGATCTCTTCTTTTGACACTAGACTATTTCACTTCATCATAGAGGCTCTGACTGACCTGAGCTGCACCAAATACACTCAGAACTGAGGAAAAAAAAAGGATTTACTTTATATAAAAATCTGATTTAGGTTTATTGCCAGGTAAAGTGAAACGGTTTACAAAATGCTAGGAATGTGTTGTAGCAAAAACTTTATAAATTATGGACTTATTTTAACTTTATGTCTTCTTGAATCTATTGTTATAGGCCGACTGCGTGTCTGAAACAAAGACTGAATTATATGATGTAAAGGCATTTGCTTTTACTGAAAACAAAAACTACAACTTTTTTTATAGAGTCAGTTAATTTATTGAAAATGGAACAATATTTTGGAATAACCACAGGCGTTCATTAATTCTTCTACTGTACAACCAAAGATCAGAGTCAGCAACAGCTGGTCTTCACTCCTCGGCCTCTCTCCAGGGTTTGGGCTGCACTTTTCCAACCGGAGACAAATTCCAGACCATACCAGTCTGAGTCAGAACCTGCAGAGGAAAAAAAAAAAAAAAAAAAAAGGGGACACAAACATTAATGTCATGTGTGCATTAACTGTGATATCCATAGCCTGGTCTCCATTGTGGACACAATAGGGTCAGTACAGGATGTTTTGGTTTAGTTACCCCTGCAGAGGCATGTTTTTGCTCTCCTGTGTCCAGAGAGAGTACCAGGTACTAAGTCAAGACCGAGACCACTGTACAATACCCATTAATAGATAAGAAAATCGAAACAGTCCAAGTCCAGTCTTAGACCAGGTCCAGACTCACGGAGGTCAGTGTTTGTGAAGGAGACAGAGTTAGTCCAGTCTTAGACCAGGTCCAGACTCACGGAGGTCAGTGTTTGTGAAGGAGACAGAGTTAGTCCAGTCTTAGACCAGGTCCAGACTCACGGAGGTCAGTATTTAAAGGAGACAGAGTTAGTCC
>JALDNG010004996.1:0-15404 GCA_024349245.1 Neodontobutis hainanensis
GGACCAAAAGCAAGTATGTGGTGGGTTTTTATTAAGCAAGGACATATCATACGTGATTAATGACTGATGAAATTAAATGTCTTTTCCCACCTGTCCAAATATTTTTCTTTATAATTTGCCATTAAATTCCTGATTATGGATGTGGAGCCAAATTATTACTAAACATTTTAATAAATTTAAAACCCAAAGGACAAGCCTTGTTCACTTACTGTGTTTTTGTTGTGTCCATAAAGCCTTTGAACAATTGACAGGATGTCTAGGCCCGAGCTGAAGTGAATGGTAAGAGTGGATCCTTCAACTGAGCCCACAACCAGCAGCTCAGACAAGTCTAACTTCAGGACCTTCCTCTTGCCTTTTTCTGGAAATAAAAGACAATCCTGTTTAGATTTCATCAATGTCAATACACATCACATAACAATCAAAAACAAGAGATCAACAAAGAACTAACTAATAATAATAATAAATTACCTGTAACTGTGTAGGTTTGGACCTCATTCTCATTTATGCATAGAGTTTCCCACTGTCCATCCTGAAGCAAAGGATATACAAAGGAAACTATGAACTCTAAAAAGCAAGAGATAAATGTAATTAAATAAAGCATTTTTCAGCAAACTTTGATCTTCTTGGACCTGTGCCTCTTCATCGGGCAAAGAGAAGTAGAAAGAGATGCTATGGCTGCCAACATTGAAGTCGATCCAATACTCTTCCAGATTCTCATCAGCGGGCATCAACAGCTGACAAAACAAAACCTTCATTAAAAGCAAATTAGCAAATAACAAACAAGAACCTCTGCACTGTGAAAGATGAAGATGAATAATAAACCAGTGGTTATTAGAGCATACAAAATTTAAAATTTAAGATATCATTATTTTAACTAGAGGTATAAAAGCATTACCCTAACCTCGTTTTTGCCCAGATACACTTCCAAACAAGGGTATGAAAACACACTGTATCAGAAGACCATGTCATTAGCAGAGCAAAGAAAGAAGAAAGACATTTATCTTGCCATGGCATATAAATTAAATATGTTTTATTTATTTAAAACCTTACAAATTAGTTATTTTACCTTCTTTTGTCCCCTTTCATTCCATTGACCATGTTCAGAAACTTGCGACAATCCTGAAATTACGCATGTTTACATTGTTACATGTTACATTTAATGCATAATTGGACTTAATAATAGAAGTAGACAGATAAACAGGTCTTTTTACCGTCTCAAACTCGCTGTCTCTGATCCTGACAAACGCTGCAGACACATGCTGCATGGTGAACCAGCGATCTGCAAGCTGCTTTCTCTGTTCAGAAGTGGCCATTCTGCATAAGGCCTCCATCAGAGCCGTCTCTAAGTCATAGTCTGACACAAACATAACAGCAAGTCATTTGAAACATGATCACAGTAATAAAAAACATTTTAATTGTTATAGGGGAATGGATCTTCTTTAAAACTTGACATTTGTCCAGGGCAATAAAAAGTGTGCACCAATGATTGTATAGTGGATAGCGTGAACCTATTGCTCCCCCATTCACTGATAATATCTTTACCACAGGGCAATAAAATGGGTTGCCGGGCTTTTCTGCTGTTACTGCATAGAAAGACAATAGTTTGCAGATAGCATAAACGAACGTGTTAGTAAACCCCCCCCCCATGTGGTAATAAGCTCTTAGCTCTAGAGACCAGAGCCATTTTTTGTACCAGGCTGTAAACATAATTTTTAAACTCATAAAGTTGCCATTGGTTTTCTTTGTTTTTGGAGCCTGCCCTCTGGTGGACGGAGGTATATCGCTGTGAGGTGGCACCCTTACTTGAAGCTCTTTACCACTCAAAAAGCCATTTGGATCCATTTCCCACAGTAAAAAAAACACAAGGTTGGCGGTTCAATTCCCACTCTCCCCAGTTTGTCCTGTGTGTCCTTGGGCAAGACCTTATGTATAAATGTGTGAGAATGTTGCATAGTGTAAGAATGTGGGGCAAGGCTAAAATCTGGCATGTTTACATTGACGTGGCTGTGTTTCATGTATGTTCAACAACATGCACAAAAATAAAAATAAAAACCCTTTAGTTACTTACCACCACCTTCCAATATTCTACTGGCAAGTTTGGTCCTGTAAAATTTTATGCAAATGATGATTATTTCCAGTAGCCTAATTTTTTTTATAGAAACATCTATAGAGGAAACAATTACATACATAATATCTGCAGCCTCCTGTGACCTGAGAATTTTTCTGTCTTTCTTCAGCTCCATTGGGCTTTTGTCCAGAATAAGGTTGAATTTACGGATTGCCTATAAAACACAGACATATGCTTTTCTTAAAAATATATAGTCTGGCATTGATTTTATCAAATAAATAGACAATAAAAACATTTAACCTCTTTCTGAATCAGGATGCAGATTCGGGGGTCAACAGCCAAATGACCAACAGGATAAAGGAAGGACTCTGTAACTTGAATTGCTCCTGTGAGAGGAAGACTGTAAATGAGTACTCTAGGAAACTACAAGCCATGTTGCAGTGTGAGTAAAACAGTTTGACTTTTATAAGTAAATTTAGGCAAGTAATATTCATCAAGACAACCTAAGGACTTTAGGATTATATTAGACTCTGACAATATCTACTATAACTATTAAAATACAAAGACAACAATAACAATACATACCTGTACTGCATGACTCATGAACCTCCTGTAACAATAAAAGGTTAAAGTGTTATTAACAAAATAGTTATTACATTGAATATATAGATGTGTTTGCTGACCATTAAAGCATCAAAATAGTCCTCAGCAAGATTGAGTAAGTTCATGTCCATTAGAGGCCCACTCAGAATCCACAGCTGCCTGCACTTCTCAAACCACTGCAACATGTGCACGAAAACAATACAAATACAATACACAATTATTCAAACAATACATTTAACGCTTTATGATAAGGTACAAAAAAAATTATACTTATCTTTTTGACCAAGCCTTGAGCAATTAGCGCAGACAGTCCTTGGCCTTCAGGCAGTTTCAGGCTTTTTCCACATTTGTAAAGCACAGTAAACCCCAAAGAGGCTGCTCGAGAATGGCCCAGATCTAAACTCTACATAGCATAGGGATTATGTGAGAAAACTGTGTATTAGACAAGGCAAATATATTATGATGAATCTGAACCTTGTTGAGGAATTTGTCCAGTTTGTTGAGAAACTGCTGGGAGCATTGTATTGTGGTATGTTCAAGAAAATCTCTTTGAAGGAAAACATTGAGGACTTGGACGTTTGGCGGGACCTCATCTAGAATAGTTTCTAACTGTTTTCAGAAAGAAAAACACACTTTATCAATTACAGCGTTGATGCATAATAACCCTTGACTAGATGCGGAAGTTTTATGACATTTTATCCCCTACCCGATTGCCTTTACTCAGTGGCATCTTTTCGGTTTTCAGTTGTCTTCAGAGCTGTAACTTAATTTAGTTAGTCAAATTAGTGTGTAAAAAAAACAATACAATGCGTTGTCTACTTGTCTTCAACGTTTAACTTTTCCAACTAGTATTAAACATCTTATAATGGTTTTGTAACAAGAGGATTGTTTGGCTATTTGGCAAAGTAATATAGTAATTTTCCAAAACAATATTATTAAATTAAGATTACAGTCAGGTGTGTGGATGTATAAATATGTTTAGCTTAGCGTTATTTTCTTTCATAGCAGTTGAGTAGCTCTATTAATGCTAATGCTAGCTAAATAGAAACAAATCTTTCGATAGTAGTAAATGTTTTGCTACAGCAAACTAAAAATGATAAACACGTCTTTTCAGTTATCACACTTCACAACTTCAGTGACATTTTACTCACGTTTAAATAAAAAATGCTAAAAACCCGTGACATTTTAATTGCTATTGCCGAAGCTCCTGAAATGGTGGCTTCTGATTGGTCCGCTGAGGTTTAGCGCGAACTGTTGCTATGTCACTCTGTCGCTGGGCGCGATTGGCCGTGGCCCCGCCTCTTTATTTAAAAATAGTAATAAAGATGGCTAATTGACTAATGAGCTACTGTAATGGGAGAACTCTTTAGTGACAAATAATTACAGTTTTAATGTATGGTTCTCCTGTATAATAACAGTTTTTATGATAGTACTAATAGCCATATAGCAGTATTAATAGCTATATAAATGCTCACACAAGAAGACCCTATTGTTTAATATTTGAGTGCTTCATTTTTTTTAGCCATCACACTGTTGTCTTACGCAAAACTGGCAGTAAGACACTATTTGTGATCAGACACATACCAAACATGAGGTACATATAGCAAATTAATCAAGAATCTATGCTTATCTGTTATTATACAATAACATAACAGGTTTTATGTCCAATAGTAATGTTTAAAATCTCCGTGGCCTGTTTGGAGGTCATTTGCAAATGTATGCATACAATAGATGTTTGAATGTTTTAATTACTTTGTATGTATTAGCCTGTTTGGTTATTTTTCATTTCTTATTTTATTTTTATTTATTTTGTGAATAGGCTACTTATATATAATGATCAAATAAAACGTGATAATGTAAGAGCAGTGACAGACATTTACATCTGACTGTTTGGGCACTTACCTTAAAAAATCTGATGTGTAGCAGAGGAACATAAATGATAGACAAGACAGTTCAAAATGTAAAAAAAATATAAAAGTAATTTAAGTATTTAATTTCAACAGAGAAAAAAAGGGTAAAACCTAAATAGGTTCATTGTGTTCATATAGGAATTATTAGCTGTGTAATGTATTAATGTATTACTAATGCTGTTCACCAGGCCTACCTACAAGTGGTACTTGTTGAGAAAAGGGTTAAAAAGATACTACTCTATAAAATTTGAATATTACATAACTTTTGTGTAACTCACTGTTTGTTTTTTAAAAAATGCCTTTATAGTTAGATACTATTCATTTGGAGATTACTGTCACAAACAGACAATGGGAATCAAGACCAAATAAATTAATAGTAGTTTGTTTTTATTTTAAGCAAATCGAGTGAATTAATTAACAGCATTAACATTGGATTACATGGTTTAAAAATATGGTGTTGGCACCACAGATTGATTTCTTGCATATTAGGAAAAATGAACCGTGTCAAATGCCCTGCTGGTTGAGAAACTGCTGGTTGAAGTAAATAATGTGAAAATTAGCTTAACAGAATCTTCAGTGGCTGTTCACATTATAGTGCAAAATGGCAACAACATTCAAAAAAAAATGAAAAAAAAAAAGTGCAATTCTCTTTCTTTTTTTTGTACAAAATTTAGCGTAAACAGTCATTAATTTTTAAGCGATAAAGTGCGCTAAGATAGTGCTTTTTTGTTTTGTTTCTACAGTTAGCATCTTAAATGAAGTGCACCATGCTATCCTCGCACTCTCTAGGCACGGTCAGCTTGTAATTCTTGCAAACTAACTTATAATTCTTCCCGTCATTGTTATCCCAATATTCTCGACCACAGACTTTGTATCGAATGGCAAACTCTAACACTGCTCCAGGCTGCAGGAAAGGAGGAACAGGCAGGTGGAAACGAAATGTGTCACAACTCAGCTGCCCGTCTCCTTCCCAGGTTTTGGTGACACTCGACACCCATGAAGCCTGTGTTTCTGAGCTGTTTTTCCACTCGGTAAATGAAAAACGAGCTGTGACATCTTTCTCAAAGTCTAGGTTGAGAACTTGGGTTATACCAATCACACCAAGTTCAAAACACAAGACTCTCTCCAGACACACTTTCTGCTTATGAAGACGATGGAAGAAGTGGGGCTCATCACCAGGCTGCTGATCAAAAACTGGTTTCAAATATGGCAAGGAGATCTCCATATGCCTCCCATCTGCTAACTCAGCACCCATTAATAATCTAAAGGTGACATGTGGTGGTATCGAAGGGTTATCTCCTGATTTAAAAAGACGGACATCTTCCAAAGCAAGCCCCAAGGAGTCGACAAACCGCACACCTACATTTCTGCACCGAGTCTTCTTCTCTGAGGTGGGAGGCAGGGACTGTGATCGTCGGATGATAGGTTTTGGCGTGGGTTCACAAAGGCTGAGGTGGGGTTCATGTTTCCTTGGCACAGAGGTTCTGCAACTTGTCGGGGGACGGATTGGAACAGGCTTCTTTTCTGTGGCTTTATCAGCTCGTAGCATTTGAGTCAAGTTGATTCTTATGCATGGCCTCGAGGCACTGCTGGAGGAGCCAGACATCTGCTGCTCAGATTCTAAAGGAGACATTTTTTGGTGTCCAATGAGCCAGCCTGTGTGCATGTTGACAGCCAGGTGTTGTGCTTCTCACCTGTAAACAACGTTATAAAATATTAACAGTGTACATTATAATGATACGAAAGTAATATTCTGTGCTGTAATGAGTCAAAAATAATGAGTTTTTTGTATCAGTTTAACAGGACAGACACAACATAAAAGGTGGGCGTGCACTCCTCCTGGGAGTACGTGCCTGAATGCATACAGCCTATTTCTATTCAAAGACTCAAAGCACTAACATTTTTACAGTAAAACAATCAAGTAGCATCTCGTCAGCAACTCTCACCAGCAAAATAAATCACGCGACAGTGTAATCTAAGCTCTGAGCCCGATCCTCCATTAAAAGAAGTTGTATATTTCAGAGCAATGCGTTTCTGTGCGCCATCGTGCGTCCGCTGCTGCAGGCATTCACGTAACCCACTTCATAAACAGCGTGTCTCGGCAAAGCACGTTCATCATCTTAGTATACTGCTTTGTAGATCTGTGGAAAATGGGCGCAGGCAGAGGGAAGGTAAACACGGAACAGAAGCTGAGCAAAGCTGCGTGGGAAACTGAGTAACCCGAGAGAGGAAATTAGCTTTACGCGAGATTGAAGTTCTTTCCTAAAACGTTTTTCCGTTAGCTATATCCCTTAAACAAACCTCGGTCGTTTGAAATGTGGCATTTCTACACTCTCTGTCCATCCACGTGTTGTGTTTGAAAGGGCAGTCTTCCTCCTCCTTACTTCAAGTCCCATAATGCACCTGCTCAGTCATATGGACAGCCGCGAGCCAGTCAGCGGCAGGTAAACAAAGCTGTCTGACAGTGGGCCAAACAAAGCGTATGCGCGGTTTGCCCGTCGTGCATTTTTAATCACGAGCAGGATGTCATAGGAAAAGGACATACTGGTCTGGTGTTACCGCTTCATTAACTCAAACCGCAGGATTAAAACGAGGCAGAAGAGGGGTGACGACTGACTGAGAAGGACGAGACCATCGTGCAGCCGACTGTCCATATCTGCGTATGATGCACTGCAGCACTTTTGGGAAAATGGTTGTGTTTAGCCTCATTTTGAGAATAGAGCATCTGTTCCGAGATGTAGGTTGGGTTCTTTAGCTACAGTCCCATTCAGTTGTGCTGGATTCCGCAACAACATCCAAGCTGGCGACCTGCATCATGGGCCCCATCATGCAGGAGCGCACAGCAGGCACGACACTCAAACGCGTCGTCTCCAAAGACAAGATCCGGGTGAAAAACACAGAAAATACAGGTCCAGTTACCAGGTAAGTCTAAAATGTATGTTAAGGAATAAACACGTGTCGGTAAAGCAAATTGAGCGATTAAAGGCATGTCCTGTCCCGTTTCAACAGTTCAAAGAAAGGTAACAAGGTGAAGAAAGCATCTGCACAGGTGAAAAACGGCCTCCCAGGACCAGGGCATGAGAAGGACACAGTAGCATCAGTGCAAAGGTACAAGTAGGCTACATTTCAAAGTGTAATCATAGCCCTCCTGTAGGTTTTATAGTTCTGTAAAGCCAGCTTATTTTCCACATGTTTTTACAGGGTGCACAGTCCAAAGGTGTAAGGCTTAAGTCTGGAGCTGCACGAAACACAAATAAGCTCTCAAGGTACTAAATCTCATAGTTTTCTAGTCACATTTTGTTCAGTAAATCTTTTAATTGTAATGCTATATATTGTCTCATTGTAGTCCTGAAGATGAAGGAGATTTGAAACCACAGCTTCGAAAGCACGTGTCTAGTCACAGAAAAGAGGAAAAAAGAGAAATCCAGCGCCTGTCACAGTGCAGCATTGAGATAAACCAGAAATACGGGGTGATGGGGAAAAATCGCCGAGCCCTGTCCCTGCCCCTTTCTCCGATTTCAGGACCACGTCAGATGCCAGCGCATCCTTTAACCCACTCCCTGCCCCAACCCCTGAGGCTCTACGGCATCATTACAACCAGCAGGAGGACGACACAGATAGTGCGAGTGATTTGTCTGACTCAGAGAGGCTACCTATACTGCCATCTCCTTGCACCCCCTGCACCCCGCCCCATCTCAACCTTCGAGCTGAGGTTATAAACACTCAAGACTTCCCACCAGACTTCCCGGGACCAAGAGGGAATGCGGTTGATGAGGACGATGATGATTATGAGAAACCAAATTACAGCTACCCAGAGTTCCTGCCGCCTCCGTTCAACACATGGAGCCTGAGACAACTTGCAGTCTTCCTTCATACAGAGGGCCGTGGCGCCCGGCCCAAACCTGTGGGGACATTGGAGAAGTATCTGGAGAGGCTTTTGCAGCTGGAGTGGCTCCAAATTCAAACGGTCCAAGCAGAGTGCAACCGTCCACCGGGAACACGCCAGAGACCTCAGGGGTTTCCCTCTGCCACAATGGTTCATCCTCCCCGGCCTCACACTGCTCCCTCGTCTCGACTCAACTCCCCAAAAGGTCTGCGCCAGAGCCAGCGAGGGTTCCCCTTCACTCCCATTAACAACCCCCCGTCCCCAGCCTCTGCATCCGCCTCTGTCTCTCGCCTCCCAGTCTGTCCACAGTGCCACATGCGCTACCCTCTGTGCAATGGGAGCTGCTCTGCCTACGTCTACCAGCGCCACTCGAGACTGAGCCCGTTAATGGAGCGAAAAGCTCGACCCGGGGCACCCATAAAGAGGAGCAGCAGTGAGACACGCACAAACTCCACAGAGGGCAGAAGTCCAGGAGGACCCCAAACACCGGTCAGTCCATCAGCTGGGAAGAGTCATCTCAAGCACATGCAGGCTTCAGGAAATGCACGAAAGCAAACCCAAGATTCTGGGACAAACCCAAATAATCGAGGACAGGTGAGGAGAAGCCGTGTCAGAGCAAACTCTGAGACAGATGTGAAAAAGGAGTCAGTCGGCGTTAAAGCTGCTGGTGCTGAGAAACATGCTTTTGCTGCCAGTAAAAGAGAAGTCCTCGCCTCAAAAAGAGTAGAAAAGGACTGTCAAAAAGTGGAGACGGGGGGTCAACCATCAAAAACTGCCATAAAAAGAGCTGCTAAAGAGCCACAGTCTCTGTCCTCCAACGCACCTGCAAGCACTAACACTAAGCATAACGGCAAAACAAAAAATGTGCACTTTGTTTCAAAGTAACTTCTTTTGGCCTGTAGTGTTCACATACTGTAGTGGTTACTTGGTTCACCTTGCAACTATGCTTGCTCTTATGTAGTCTGTATAATACTAACACCTTGTAACTGTTGTACAGCAGTCTAAACCAGTCTAGAGTCTACTGCCTTGAAAAACTATAAATCATTAAGCAGTTAGAATAACCAGGAAATAACATCTTATTACATTTAAATGTAACAATAGACACATTTAATTTACAGGTTATGTACAGTAATTATACACATGAAGACTTCAGACTCCATGGTCCAGTCTTTTCCTGGGATTTAAATGCCCTGAGTATACATAGCTTTCATATAACACTGTTGCGCTGCTCAGTCTTCGCTCAATGTATGCTACTAATGTAATGTACTACTGAACTCATGTACTAATAAGCTTCTGTACTTCTACTATGACTACTCTCAGCGTAAATGATCCATTGTGGCTTTCAGTAAACATAAATACATTTCACTCATCGTCAATACAACTGTAGCTGTTTTAGTGAAGTTTAGAAAGTGGGAATGTATTTGTTCATATTTATTTACTTGATGTTGCACTTATATTTTCTCTAAGGCCTCTTGCTTTAAGATTTTATTTAAAAAAAAGAGGCAGGATAAACGGTCATTTGCTGCAGTAGTGTTATTAGTTTCAATGTGCAACAGTTTTACAGTTTTTTGTTACAAGGGCTTTTCATGTTTGAACAGCTTGAATTGTAGTCTCTGAAACTGTATTTTGCCTACAGCTGAGCTCTTTCTATTATTGAAGACCGTGTAATGTTTGCTACAAATGTAAATGCATATTTTTCCAATTTTTATATATCATAGTTATATTTATGAGAAGTGTTGTGGTTGACTTGTTATCGATCATTGTCATCACTCGGTTTACATTGTCACGCACAAAAGGATGTAAATGTTAAGTGAAAATGAATGTATCTTTATGTCTATTTTGCTGTACCATTGGTCAAAACTATGACTGAGTGGACTGTCACCTTTGGGTGGTATCACAGATAATGTTCTATCACCTCCATTTTCTACTGCATACTTGACATCTTACAACACTGTGTTTACATTGGAGCGTCTTACCATTCCATTCCCCTGTGCTGTACTGTGTGCACTTGATTTATAGAAACACTACAACCAAATAAATGTTGTGAAATGTATTCCTGTTGCACCTCCTCACTTACCTAATATTCATGTAAAGTATCAAAGCCATAGGTAAGAGGCCAGGAGGGAAGTTGTTAACAAAATGTCTATATTACATTGATAAGCACGCAGAAAGAGTCTGGTATATTTTCTTGATGTTGAATGCAAGTGTTTGTAAGGCATAGAAATAAATGTTTTGCACAGGAGATGCTTGGCTTTTCCTTTTTTCTTTAGGAATCACACACAGTCTTTTCAGCGTATAGTGCTTTTAAATTACAATTAAGTACAATTACTACATTAACTTGCTGTTTTATATTTTAATGGGAAAGATACAAACTGTAGATTATGCCAAATACTAAGAGTATAAAATGAAAGTTTATTTGCAATTCTCAGAAAATTTACTTAATATTAGAGTAAAATACATGATAAGAATTCGAATATATACACATTAAAGCTCTAAATATTATATAACAACATAGTTATACAAGTATATTGTCAGTGAAATGTGTACAGTCATATTCCTCTATGTGAGGGAAGTCTTCGCTAGACCTGTATCTGTCTGCTTTTGCATGATAATCATTTTTACCGGTGAGCTCGTCAGATAACTGCTCTCTCTCTGCTCACTGGAATCAGTGCTTCTCATATTGACTTTCTTCAATATTGCCATAGTTTTAGTTTTAGTCTAGAGCTGTATTTTGATTTGAATGGACACATTTATAAATATATATTGCACTAATGTTTGGAGAGTCCATAATATATTATTGCATTTTCTGCTGTGTCTGTATTTAACATCCATGGGCTTGATGTATTTTGAGTGTGTTTGTGAGTTTGTGGCAAATGAGTTAATGAGAATTAATAAAGCTATTTATCTATCCATCTGAAGGCTAGCAGGAACAAAATAAAAAATGCAAATATATTCTCTTGTCAAAATAATTGCTTCACTAAATGGTATAAATATTAAAGGTACTCCTATATGTACTTGGTATTGATGAGAACTCAGGTTTAAGTGCCCAGTGGTATCAGGACATCACTATTTTTTAATATTTATGTTATTGCGTGCTTCAAACCTTGAATTAATATTCTTTACAGCTAAACTGACAATGACCGTATAAAGTAGGCCTAGCTCAGTGGGTCGCCTTGTTCAAACCTTAAATTCCTTCACTTTGGTTCAGCTCTGGCTGTTGCTCTTTTTCTCTCTCATTCTTGTTACTATTTTTTAACCTGTTAAGCCCGCAGACTCGGACAAACAAACAGCATGATGCAATACACAACAAGCCTAATATGGCAAAGCAGCACATCATGTTGATCAGCTGAGACTTAGCTACAAGCACATCTAAACACTTACATTTACTCTAAACACAGACCAAACAGGAACATTTGCCAAATTTTGGCACCAAGTAAATGTTGACATGTGTGGCTGTAATTTAAAATAGTGTTTGAACTGCAACTGCCTTCATCTAAAGGGGATATTAATTCAGATATTGATTTTTTTTCTTAGGCGGAAATGTTTTTGGGGTTATTTTGCTGTTTTCCATCTTGATTTATTCTGAAACTGTAACATGCACATTGAAACCCCTTCATTTTGACCCCAGAATAATTGAAATACACCATGCAGTTACAGAGATACAGTCAATTTACTGTGGCCATGTCCTTTTCGAGAAGACACACCAAAAAGTTATAGTTTTGTTTGCCACAGGTCATGTGTGGTGAAGGTTTTTTGTCAGTTGCCACCTGCAAAGAGAAGCAGGGTGATGATGACATCCACCAAACATTTGCCTAGACGTTCAAGCTGAAAAGAAAGAGCTAACACTTTTTTCACTGCAAAAGCAAACATGTGAATTTTACAATGTTTGGATTAGTCTGACTTTAGTTTGTGTGGTGTTATTTACAGCCAGATAATTGTACAACTATCAGGTTACTTTGAGAGATTTACGACTTTGTTTTTATTTCCAGCTAAACAAATGTGGAAACTCATAGCCTGCCATCGCGTGTTTTCTACTTTTGCAAATGATGGATGGATGACAGTGTTGTGTTGATATATGTCTCCGTTGGTACTGTCTGAGCACTCTTGATTTAGGGTTACAATTTCTCATAGGTTTTGTCATAAATTCTCACTTTCCACAGACAAACATGTTATCCATCACTTTAAACTGGGGTTTCTATTTGTCATGTTTAGCTGCCTTTTGCAAAATAAATGAAGCATAGACAATATTTTTATTAAATTATAATATATTGAGCTGCTTTAAATGGCTTTGTGGCTCTGTAATGTGCATATTTAAAGGAGTTTTTAAGGAGGACCGGCACACTTGAGTGACATTATCGTGCCCTCCGTGGGGAAGTGGATAAAAGTGACTCAATTAGGAACAATAGCCTCGCAAACTGGGTCACAGCAAGCTATTTAATTAGACGTCATTTAAATCACAAAAGGCTTAAGTTGTAAAGAGGATGACTGCACAGGACATTAGTGAACATACTTTGACTGCACAATCACAAAATAATTATCTTTAAGAAAGGATAATGTGACATTGATGCTGAGGAAGGACATGATTGAAAAGAATCATGAAAAGAAACACACACTGAAAAACTCCCAAATATGGACACAGAAGTCATTTCTGTTCATTTAGGTCACATTTTAATACAAACTAAATAACTTTAGTTTATACCAACACAACACAACACAACAACATATTCATTCTTTAGAAACTGCCATAGTTTCAAACAAATCACAACAAATTTCCCATATTACATTGTGACCAAAGCCCCCCTGTAACATCTTTCTCTACAAATATATATATATATATATATATATGTCATCACATTTGTAACATTTTTCTTGAAAGAACCCAGTTATTACACTGCTGTAGTTTATATTAGCATCAGTGACAGTTCAAACTGGTTTTTAGCATTTAGTTGTCATGGTAACCACTTTACCAGAGATGTTAAACATGCCCACGCTTTGCTTTGGGGACATTTCCTCTCTTTATTGAGATACAGTACAATTGTATAGCATTTGACTTTTTAGGTTTTCAACGCAGCAATATCAAATCAGAAAACCAATATAATTCTATAAAGAAAAAGAAAAATGTGCTCTCTGTGGAAATAAAAGTAGACTACAAATACTTAGTATAATATCTTAAAGCACAAAGACAAAGGCCTACATGTTTTAAACTACCATCTACCTTTACTCAGACAGGTTTAAATCCGTCATAGGCTATTACTGTCACAGAAGTGTCCACTTGGTGGCACTCAAGCCTTGTGTAGCAGGGATGATTTTTCAAGTCTGAAAATCAAGCAATAAATAGTGCATTTGTTGTGATTAATATTTCTTTGCACACTCAAACAAAGCTCTCTATAACATGCTGGTTCATTGTGTGTCTGGATTGCATAATAAATGGGGCTAAAGGTCAATTGAATGAGAGGTTTCAGATTTCTAAGGGCAGTCACCCCTCAGGCCAGTGTCTGTCACTGATTAACCATCTACAACGGACTTTAATGTCATTTCAGCAGTCCTTAAAGCAACACTAACTAGAATTACCATAAAATACAAAAGAAAAATATTCAAGAAAGCAGTGAAGGTGGTAATTATTGGCTTGACCTTTAACCTTCTGCAATGAGGGACCCGTGGCTCATTAAGAAAATACACTGCTTTCAATATTCCCCACTTCTAGATTTGTAAGTTGTCTATTAAGCCTTTTCCATTACTTTTCTTCCCAATTTAGCTCAGTCTCAGTGCAGAGTAAAAACACATCCAGGATTTTCTCCTTGATCAATTACAATAAGGCTTTGTCTCTCACACAAATGATCAAGCCAAAGTTTGAAGGCCTGTCCCATCTGTAACTTTATCAGTCTTGTTTCTGAGCCAAACCGAAGCTAAAACCTTCCTTCCACACAAGGTTTTAGGTTAAGCATACTGTACAATCATTTTTACGGTAATTACATTGTTATCTACTCCTACCAACTCCCAGACATCAGTTTAACTCTAAGCGTATCTTACAATTTTTCTGTTTCCAAACGTGTGTCTCGAGGCCTGATAATCAGTTAAACCCAAAGTGTCATCGGGGATCAGCCTCTCAGCACGCTCACTCTCTGAGGCCAGTGTCCCGTGTTCTTGTGTACGGGGTTGGTTTTGGCAGGCGCCGCTCCAGATAGTCAGCTTCCAGAAGTAGTTCTACCTTGTTTATACTTATAATTTTGGCTTACCTCCTGTGTTTTTGTCCTTATGCAACTTAAACATAACACTGCATGACTACCCATATCTTGGAATGGAAATTATTATTTAGAATCTGCCAAATTCCAGCTTTAAAGTCTAATTAAGACTGTCTTTTTCAATAAAGATTTTAATGTTGAAAAGTCCTGTTTAACTGGCTCCACTGGACATACTTTTTAACCACAAAAAAATGAATCTTTACCGCTGCATACTGTGCATCCTGCAGGTCACATTGTTTCAGAAGGTTATTGTCATCAGTGCTGCTCAAAAGTGAAGACATCGGCTTTACTCATATTGAACAGTAAACTTCTGGTTTTAATGTTGTAATAATAGTAGAAGTGAAATAGTATAGTTAAATTATGTTGTTTTTGTATTCAAATTTCAGGTCAGTTTATAAATGTGGGGGAAACAACAGTCTATAAGGTGGAACTGCAAAAAACATTACTTAAAAAGTCATCTCATTTTTGATGCTAGAATATAGTCCAGCAACGCCTTCTCAAACAACGAGCCCACTGTCAAGATTCTGCAGTTTTAAATGCATGCTCTTGGATTCCGGAGGGTATCCCGAAAAGAAAAAAGAAAAAGACTTATACAAGATTGTGTTTTCAATAATCCCTCGAGAACAAGACGAGATTTTGACACTTTTTCCAGACTTGGTTGGTTCAAAGCTGTGGTTGTTCTGTGTCTTTCGTTG
>JALDNG010004997.1:0-29658 GCA_024349245.1 Neodontobutis hainanensis
GACAGCAACAGCCTAAACTCAACAGGAAGTCCGCCATGTGGGGTGAAAGGCATGACCACCTAAATCGCACCACTCGCGCAAAAAGCGATTCAACTCATCGTGTTTTCATCTAAAAGCACCCAAATTTGGTGAGTATTATCTAGACACCAGTGCCGACAAAAATTATCCATTTATTTGTATTTTTAATTAGGTGTGGGTGTGGCAAGCCCATAACGAGGTGGCCATTTTTGTGGTATTAAAATTTCTCTTAACTCTCAAACGGTTTCTCGGATCAAGTTGGATGCAAAAAGGCGTTTGTGCACATTCATGACCTGAACACAAAAATATGTAAATAAAAGAGTTATCTCTAGAAATGGCCCTCCAGCGCCCCCTACAAACTTATAATGGGAGCCAAGAATTTAGTTTGTCATAGAGACATGAAATTTGGTACACACATCACTTATGTCAGGACGAACATAAAAGCCAATGACAACCACCCCCTATCTATAACTGTGTTGCCACCATAGCAACGCCCCAAATATGTGGAAAAGGTCAATGGGATGGGAAAATTTTAGTTTGTCGTAGGCAAATGAAACGTGGTACACACATCCACCATGGGCTTATGAACATAAAAGCCTATTGTGACCACACCCTATCACACACGGGAAGGCAGCCATTTTGAATTGAACATGTAAATTGCTTTAAAATACACCTCTCTTTTTTAAAAAAAACAGAGAAACTCAGGAAACTTTGCCCAAAATTCAAGCCCGGCAAAAAATGTATTAAAATGAAGTCCGCAAGAAAAAATATGAAAAAATGACTCAGTGGCGACACCTGGAAAAGTCAAAATACATTATGCTTATGGAAAGTGAAAGTAAATTTTTTTCAACGTACAAAAATAAAACTTGGTACATCCATAGTAAACTTCAGGGCAAACAGAAAAGTCGATGACAGCCACACCCTAAACCCAACAGGAAGTCCGCCATGTGGGGTGAAATGCGCAACCACCTAAATCGCACCCCTCGCGCAAAATGATTCAACTCATCGTGTTTTCATCTAAAAGCACCCAAATTTGGTGAGTATTATCTAGACACCAGTGCCAACAAAAATTATCAATTTATTTGTATTTTTTTTATTAGGTGTGGGTGTGGCAAGCCCGTAACGAGGTGGCCATTTTTGTTCAAATAAAATATCTCTTAACTCTCAAACGGTTTATCGAAACCAGTTGGACGCAAAAAGGCATTTGTGCACATTCATGACCTGAACACAAAGATATGTAAATAAAATGATTATCTTTAGAAATGGCCCTCCAGCGCCCCCTACAAACTTATAATGGGAGCCAAGAATTTAGTTTGTCATAGAGACATGAAATTTGGTACACACATCTGTTATGTCATGACGAACATAAAAGCCAATGACAACCACCCCCTAGCTATAACTGTGTTGCCATAGCAACGCCCCAAATATGTGGAAAAGGTCAATGGGATGGGAAAATTTTAGTTTGTCGTAGGCAAATGAAACTTGGTACACACATCCACCATGGGCTTATGAACATAAAAGCCAATTGTGACCACACCCTATCACACAAGAGAAGGCAGCCATTTTGAAATGAAGATGTGAATTGCCTTAAAATACACCTCTCTTTTTCAAAAAACAGAGAACCTCAGGAAACTTTGCCCAAAATTCAAGACCGGAAAAAGTTTATTTAAATGAAGTCCCATAAGAAAAATATGAAAAAATGACTCAGTGGCGACCCTAAAAAAGTCAAAATTACATTGCGCCTATGGAAAAGAAAGTAACTTTTTCATCGTAGAAAAATGAAACTTGGTACATCCATAGGACAAATCAGCCCAAACAGAAAAGTCTATGACAGCAACAGCCTAAACTCAACAGGAAGTCCGCCATGTGGGGTGAAAGGCACAACCACCTAAATCGCACCCTAACGCAAAAAGATTCAACTCATCGTGTTTTTCTCTAAAAGCACCCAAATTTGGTGAGTATTATCTAGACACCAGTGCCGACAAAAATTATCAATTTATTTTAATTTTTTTATTAGGCTGTGGGTGTGGCAAGCTCAGAATGAGGTGGCCATTTTTGTTAAAATAAAATATCCATTAACTCTCAAACGGTTTCTCGGATAAAGTTGGACCCAAAAAAGGCGTTTGTGCACATTCATGACCTGAACACAAAGATATGTAAATAAAATGATTATCTTTAGAAATGGCCCTCCAGCGCCCCTACAAACTTATAATGGGACCAAGAATTTAGTTTGTCATAGAGACATGAAATTTGGTACACATCTCTTATGTCATGACGAACATAAAAGCCAATGACAACCACCCCCTATCTATAACTGTGTTGCCATAGCAACGCCCCAAATATGTGGAAAAGGTCAATGGGATGGGAAAATTTTAGTTTGTCGTAGGCAAATGAAACTTGGTACACACATCCAGCATGTGCTTATGAACAAAAAAGCCTATTGTGACCACACCCTATCACACACAGGAAGGTGGCCATTTTGCATTTCTTAGTCATCTCAAATCTCCAGTCAGTACTTTGTTTTTCTTGCCTCAGCCCAAGAAAAATCTTTTATTTTCAAAAGTTAAGACAGATCACAGGAAAACTAGGGATTGTGGAGACCTTTTAACTCTAAATACAAGGTGGTGTATCAGGCCCCAGCAGTTGCACAGGCCCGAGGTGATGAAGCAGACTCCAGAAGAAGAGTCAAGCAGAGGAACAGGCCCGGTTATTCGATATTACCGTGAAGTTTACGCTTTAAAGCATGAAATGCAGTTCTCCGAGTATATGTGCCTCTGCGGTCGCAAGGGAGGCGAGGGTCTTTATCGCCGCTCGCGGCTTTAATTATTATTAGACCCGAGCCGGTGATAACCGGAAGGGTCTATTATTTCTGATGGCGTCCGTTATTATTATTATTATTAGACCCGAGCCGGTGATAACCGGAAGGGTCTATTATTTCTGATAGCGTCCGTTATTATTATTATTATTATTATTATTATTTTTTTTTTTTTTCTGCTCTTTGGGGGCTAATTTGACCCCCTGAACATGCACGAAAACTCAGGAAACTTTGCCCAAAATTCAGGCCCGGCGAAAAATTTAATAAAATAAAGTCTGCAGGAAAAATATGAAAAATGACTCAGTGGCGACCCTAGAAAAGTCAAAATACATTATGCTTATGGAAAGTGAAAGTACATTTTTTTCAACGTAGAAAAATGAAACTTGGTACATCCATAGTAAACTTCAGGGCAAACAGAAAAGTCAATGACAGCCACACCTAAACTCAACAGGAAGTCCGCCATTTGGGGTGAAAGACGTGACCACCTAAATCGCACCCCTCGCACAAAAAGATTCAACTCATCGTGTTTTCATCTAAAAGGCCCCAAATTTGGTGAGTATTATCTAGACACCAGTGCCGACAAAAATTATCAATTTATTTTAATTTTTTTTATTAGGTGTGGGTGTGGCAAGCCCGTAACGAGGTGGCCATTTTTGTGGTAATAAAATATCTCTTAACTCTCAAACGGTTTCTCGGATCGAGTTGGATGCAAAAAGGCGTTTGTGCACATTCATGACCTGAACACAAAAATATGAAAATAAAAGGATTATCTTTAGAAATGGCCCTTCAGCGCCCCCTACAAACTTATAATGGGAGCCAAGAATTTAGTTTGTCATAGAGACATGAAATTTGGTACACACATCTCTTATGTTATGACGAACAAAAAAGCCAATGACAACCACCCCCTATCTATAACTGCGTTGCCATAGCAACACCCCAAATATGTGGAAAAGGTCAATGAGATGGGAAAATTTTAGTTTGTCATAGGCAAATGAAACTTGGTACACACATCCACCATGGGATTATGAACATAAAAGCCTATTGTGACCACACCCTATCACACACGAGAAGGCGGCCATTTTGAATTGAAGATGTGAATTGCCTTAAAATAAACTTCTCTTTTTCAACAAAACAGAGAAACTCAGGAAACTTTGCCCAAAATTCAAGCCCGGTAAAAAATGTATTAAAATGAAGTCCGTAAGAAAAATATGAAAAATGACTCAGTGGCGACCCCTGGAAAAGTCAAAATACATTATGCTTATGGAAAGTGAAAGTACATTTTTTCAACGTACAAAAATGAAACTTGGTACATCCATAGTAAACTTCAGGCAAACAGAAAAGTCGATGACAGCCACACCTAAACTCAACAGGAAGTCCGCCATGTGGGGTGAAAGGCGACCACCTAAATCGCACCCCTCGCGCAAAATGATTCAACGTCATTGTGTTTTCATCTAAAAGCACCCAAATTTGGTGAGTATTATCTAGACACCAGTGCCGACAAAAATTATCCATTTATTTTTATTTTTTTATTAGGTGTGGGTGTGGCAAGCCTGTAACGAGGTGGCCATTTTTGTGGTAATAAAATATCTCTTAACTCTCAAACGGTTTCTCGGATCGAGTTGGACGCAAAAAGGCGTTTGTGCACATTCATGTCCTGAACACAAAAATATGTAAAATAAAAATGTTATCTTTAGAAATGGCCCTCCAGCGCCCCTACAAACTTATAATGGGAGCCAAGAATTTAGTTTGTCATAGAGACATGAAATTTGGTACACACATCACTTATGTCATGACAACATAAAAGCCAATGACAACCACCCCTATCTATAACTGTGTTGCCATAGCAACGCCCCAAATATGTGGAAAAGGTCAATGGAAGGGAAAATTTTAGTTTGTCGAGGCAAATGAAACTTGGTACACACATCCACCATGGGCTTATGAACATAAAAGCCAATTGTGACCACACCCTATCACACACGAGAAGGCGGCCATTTTGAATTGAACATGTGAATTGCTTTAAAATACACCTCTCTTTTTAACAAAACAGAGAAACTCAGGAAACTTTGCCCAAAATTCAAGCCCGGAAAAATGTATTAAAATGAAGTCCGAAGAAAAATATGAAAAAATGACTCAGTGGCGACCCTGAAAAGTCAAAATACATTATGCTTATGGAAAGTGAAAGTACATTTTTTTCAACATAGAAAAATGAAACTTGGTACATCCATAGTAAACTTCAGGGCAAACAGAAAAGTCGATGACAGCCACACCCTAAACTCAACAGGAAGTCCGCCATGTGGGGTGAAAGGCGTGACCACCTAAATCGCACCCCTCGCACAAAACGATTCAACTCATTGTGTTTTCATCTAAATGGCACCCAAATTTGGTGAGTATTATCTAGACACCAGTGCCGACAAAAATTATCCATTTATTGTTATTTTTTTCATTAGGTGTGGGTGTGGCAAGCCCGTAACGAGGTGGCCATTTTTGTGGTAATAAAATATCTCTTAACTCTCAAACGGATTTCTCGGATCAAGTTGGACGCAAAAAGGCGTTTGTGCACATTCATGACCTGAACACAAAAATATATAAATAAAAAAGTTATCTCTAGAAATGGCCCTCCAGCACCCCCTAAAAACTTATAATGCGACCCAAGAATTTAGTTTATCATAGAGACATGAAATTTGGTACACACATCTCTTATGTCATGACGAACATAAAAGCCAATGACAACCACCCCCTATCTATAACTGTGTTGCCATAGCAACGCCCCAAATATGTGGAAAAGGTCAATGGGATGGAAAAATTTTAGTTTGTTGTAGGCAAATGAAACTTGGTACACACATCCAGTATGTGCTTATGAACAAAAAAGCCAATTGTGACCACACCCTATCACACAAGAGAAGGCAGCCATTTTGAATTGAAGATGTGAATTGCCTTAAAATACACCTCTCTTTTTCAAAAAACAGAGAAACTCAGGAAACTTTGCCCAAAATTCAGGCCCGGAAAAATTTATTAAAATGAAGTCCGCAAGAAAAATATGAAAATGACTCAGTGGCGACCCCTGGAAAAGTCAAAATACATTATGCTTATGGAAAGTGAAAGTACATTTTTTTCAACGTACAAAAATGAAACTTGGTACATCCATAGTAAACTTCAGGGCAAACAGAAAAGTCGATGACAGCCACACCCTAAACCCAACAGGAAGTCCGCCATGTGGGGTGAAAGGCATGACCACCTAAATCGCACTCGCGCACAAAATGATTCAACTCATCGTGTTTTCATCTAAAAGCACCCAAATTTGGTGAGTATTATCTAGACACCAGTGCCAACAAAAATTATCAATTTATTTGTATTTTTTTTATTAGGTGTGGGTGTGGCAAGCCCGTAACGAGGTGGCCATTTTTGTTTAAATAAAATATCTCTTAACTCTCAAACGGTTTCTCGGATAACGAAGTTGGACCCAAAAAGGCATTTGTGCACATTCATGACCTGAACACAAAGATATGTAAATAAAATGATTATCTTTAGAAATGGCCCTCCAGCGCCCCCTACAAACTTATAATGGGAGCCAAGAATTTAGTTTGTCATAAAGACATGAAATTTGGTACACACATCTCTTATGTCATGACGAACATAAAAGCCAATGACAACCACCCCCTATCTATAACTGTGTTGCCATAGCAACGCCCCAAATATGTGGAAAAGGTCAATGGGATGGGAAAATTTTAGTTTGTCGTAGGCAAATGAAACTTGGTACACACATCCAGCATGTGATTATGAACAAAAAAGCCAATTGTGACCACACCCTATCACACACGGGAAGGCGGCCATTTTGCATTTCTTAGTCATCTCAAATCTCCAGTCAGTACTTTGTTTTCCTCGCCTCAGCCCAAGAATAATCTTTATTTTCAAAAATTAAGACAGATCACAGGAAAACCAGGGATTGTGGAGACCTTTAACTCTAAATACAAGATGGTGTAGCAGGCCCCAGCAGTAGCACAGGCCCGAGGTGATGAAGCAGGCTCCAGCCAGAAGAAGAGTTTTAAAGCACAAATGCAGTCCTCCGAGTATATGTGCCTCGCTGCAAAAAGGCGAGGTCTTTATCGCGCTGAGTTATTATTAGACCAGGCGGTGATAACCGGAAGGGTCTATTATTTCTGATGGCGTCCGTTATTATTATTATTATTTTTTCTGCTCTTGAGGGCTAATTTGACCCGCTGAACACGAAAACTCAGGAAACTTTGCCCAAAATTCAGGCCCGGCGAAAAATTTATGAAAATGAAGTCCGCAAGAAAAATATGAAAAGATGACTCAGTGGCGACCCCTGAAAAGTCAAAATACATTATGCTTATGGAAAGTGAAAGTACATTTTTTTCAACGTAGAAAAATGAAACTTGGTACATCCATAGTAAACTTCAGGGCAAACAGAAAAGTCGATGACAGCCACACCCTAAACCCAACAGGAAGTCCGCCATGTGGGGTGAAAGGCATGACCACCTAAATCGCACCCCTCGCACAAAATGATTCAACTCATCGTGTTTTCATCTAAAAGCACCCAAATTTGGTGAGTATTATCTAGACACCAGTGCCGACAAAAATTATCAATTTATTTTAATTTTTTTTATTAGGTGTGGGTGTGGCAAGCCCGTAACGAGGTGGCCATTTTGTGGTAAATAAAATATCCATTAACTCTCAAACGGTTTCTCGGATCAAGTTGGACGCAAAAAGGCGTTTGTGCACATTCATGACCTGAACACAAAAATATGTAAATAAAAGTTATCTTTAGAAATGGCCCTCCAGCGCCCCTACAAACTTATAATGGGAGCCAAGAATTTAGTTTGTCATAGAGACATGAAATTTGGTACACACATCTTTATGTCATGACGAACAAAAAGCCAATGACAACCACCCCTATCTATAACTGTGTTGCCATAGCAACGCCCCAAATATGTGGAAAAGGTCAATGGGATGGGAAAATTTTAGTTTGTCGTAGGCAAATGAAACTTGGTACACACATCCACCATGGGCTTATGAACATAAAAGCCAATTGTGACCACACCCTATCACACAAGAGAAGGCAGCCATTTTGAATTGAAGATGTGAATTGCCTTAAAATACACCTCTCTTTTCAAAAAACAGAGAAACTCAGGAAACTTTGCCCAAAATTCAAGCCCGGCAAAAAATTTATTAAAATGAAGTCCGAAAAAAAATATGAAAATGACTCAGTGGCGACCCCTAGAAAAGTCAAAATACATTATGCTTATGGAAAGTGAAAGTACATTTTTTCAACGTAGAAAAATGAAACTTGGTACATCCATAGTAAACTTCAGGGCAAACAGAAAAGTCGATGACAGCCACAGCCTAAACTCAACAGGAAGTCCGCCATGTGGGGTGAAAGGACCACCTAAATCGCACCCCTCGCACAAAAGATTCAACTCATCGTGTTTTCATCTAAAAGCACCCAAATTTGGTGAGTATTATCTAGACACCAGTGCCGAAAAATTATCAATTTATTTGTATTTTTTTAATTAGGTGTGGGTGTGGCAAGCCCGTAACGAGGTGGCCATTTTTGTGGTAATAAAATATCTCTTAACTCTCAAACGGTTTCTCGGATCGAGTTGGACGCAAAAAGGCGTTTGTGCACATTCATGACCTGAACACAAAAATATGTAAATAAAAGAGTTATCTTTAGAAATGGCCCTCCAGCGCCCCCTACAAACTTATAATGGGAGCCAAGAATTTAGTTTGTCATAGAGACATGAAATTTGGTACACACATCTCTTATGTCATGACGAACATAAAAGCCAATGACAACCACCCCTATCTATAACTGTGTTGCCATAGCAACGCCCAAATATGTGGAAAAGGTCAATGGGATGGGAAAATTTTAGTTTGTCGTAGGCAAATGAAACTTGGTACACACATCCACCATGGGCTTATGAACATAAAAGCCAATTGTGACCACACCCTATCACACAAGAGAAGGCAGCCATTTTGAATTGAAGATGTGAATTGCCTTAAAATACACCTCTCTTTTTCAAAAAAACAGAGAACTCAGGAAACTTTGCCCAAAATTCAAGGCCCGGAAAAATTTATTTAAAATGAAGTCCGCAGGAAAAAATATGAAAAAATGACTCAGTGGCGACCCCTGGAAAAGTCAAAATACATTATGCTTATGGAAAGTGAAAGTACATTTTTTTCAACGTAAAAAAAATGAAACTTGCTACATCCATAGGACACCTCAGGGCAAACAGAAAAGTCGATGACAGCCACAGCCTAAACCCAACAGGAAGTCCGCCATGTGGGGTGAAAGGCATGACCACCTAAATCGCACCCCTCGCACAAAACGATTCAACTCATCGTGTTTTCATCTAAAAGCACCCAAATTTGGTGAGTATTATCTAGACACCAGTGCCGACAAAAATTATCAATTTATTTTAATTTTTTTATTAGGTGTGGGTGTGGCAAGCCCGTAACGAGGTGGCCATTTTTGTTCAAATAAAATATCCATTAACTCTCAAACGCCTTCTCGAATCAAGTTGGACGCAAAAAGGCATTTGTGCACATTCATGACCTGAACACAAAAATATGTAAAATAAAAATGTTATCTTTAGAAATGGCCCTCAGCGCCCCTACAAACTTATAATGGGAGCCAAGAATTTAGTTTGTCATAGAGACATGAAATTTGGTACACACATCTCTTATGTCATGACGAACATAAAAGCCAATGACAACCACCCCCTATCTATAACTGTGTTGCCATAGCAACGCCCCAAATATGTGGAAAAGGTCAATGGGAAGTGAAAATTTTAGTTTGTCATAGGCAAATGAAACTTGGTACACACATCCACCATGGGCTTATGAACATAAAAGCCTATTGTGACCACACCCTATCACACACGGGAAGGCGGCCATTTTGCATTTCTTAGTCATCTCAAATCTCCAGTCAGTACTTTGTTTTCTCGCCTCAGCCCAAGAATAATCTTTTATTTTCAAAAGTTCAGACAGAACACAGGAAAACCAGGGATTGTGGAGACCTTTTAACTCTAAATTACAAGGTGGTGTAGCAGGCCCCAGCAGTAGCTCAGGCCCGAGGTGATGAAGCAGGCTCCAGCCAGAAGAAGAGTCAAGCAGAGGAACAGGCCCGGTTATTCGACATTACCGTGAAGTTTACGCTTTAAAGCACGAAATGCAGTCTTCCGAGTATATGTGCCTCCGCAGTCGCAAGGGAGGCGAGGGTCTTTATCGCCGCTCGCGGCTTTAATTAGACCCGAGCCGGTGATAACCGGAAGGGTCTATTATTTCTGATAGCGTCCGTTATTATTATTATTATTTTTTTTTTTCTGCTCTTTGAGGGCTAATTTGACCCCCTGAACATGCATGAAAACTCAGGAAACTTTGCCCAAAATTCAGGCCCGGCGAAAAATTTAATAAAATGAAGTCCGCAAGAAAAAATATGAAAAGATGACTCAGTGGCGACCCCTGGAAAAGTCAAAATACATTATGCTTATGGAAAGTGAAAGTACATTTTTTTCAACGTAGAAAAATGAAACTTGGTACATCCATAGTAAACTTCAGGGCAAACAGAAAAGTCGATGACAGCCACACCTAAACTCAACAGGAAGTCCGCCATGTGGGGTGAAAGGCATGACCACCTAAATCGCACCCCTCGCACAAAACGATTCAACTCATCGTGTTTTCATCTAAAAGCACCCAAATTTGGTGAGTATTAGCTAAACACCAGTGCCGACAAAAATTATCAATTTATTTGTATTTTTTAATTAGGTGTGGGTGTGGCAAGCCCGTAACGAGGTGGCCATTTTTGTGGTAATAAAATATCCATTAACTCTCAAACGGTTTCTCGGATCGAAGTTGGAGCAAAAAGGCGTTTGTGCACATTCATGACCTGAACACAAAAATATGTAAATAAAAGAGTTATCTTTAGAAATGGCCCTCCAGCGCCCCTACAAACTTATAATGGGAGCCAAGAATTTAGTTTGTCATAGAGACATGAAATTTGGTACACACATCTGTTATGTCATGACGAACATAAAAGCCAATGACAACCACCCCTATCTATAACTGTGTTGCCATAGCAACGCCCCAAATATGTGGAAAAGGTCAATGGGATGGGAAAATTTTAGTTTGTCGTAGGCAAATGAAACTTGGTACACACATCCACCATGGGCTTATGAACATAAAAGCCAATTGTGACCACACCCTATCACACAAGAGAAGGCAGCCATTTTGAATTGAAGATGTGAATTGCCTTAAAATACACCTCTCTTTTTAAAAAAACAGAGAAACTCAGGAAACTTTGCCCAAAATTCAGGCCCGGAAAAATTTATTTAAAATGAAGTCCAAGAAAAAATATGAAAAATGACTCAGTGGCGACCCTGAAAAGTCAAAATACATTATGCTTATGGAAAGTGAAAGTACATTTTTTCAACGTACAAAAATGAAACTTGGTACATCCATAGTAAACTTCAGGGCAAACAGAAAAGTCGATGACAGCCACACCTAAACTCAACAGGAAGTCCGCCATGTGGGGTGAAAGGCAACCACCTAAATCGCACCCCTAACGCAAAAAGATTCAACTCATCGTGTTTTCATCTAAAAGCACCCAAATTTGGTGAGTATTATCTAGACACCAGTGCCAACAAAAATTATCAATTTATTTGTATTTTTTTATTAGGTGTGGGTGTGGCAAGCCTGTAACGAGGTGGCCATTTTTGTTAAAATAAAATATCCATTAACTCTCAAACGGTTTCTCGGATCAAGTTGGACGCAAAAAGGCATTTGTGCACATTCATGACCTGAACACAAAGATATGTAAATAAAAGTTATCTCTAGAAATGGCCCTCCAGCGCCCCTACAAACTTATAATGGGAGCCAAGAATTTAGTTTGTCATAGAGACATGAAATTTGGTACACACATCTCTTATGTCATGACGAACATAAAGCCAATGACAACCACCCCTATCTATAACTGTGTTGCCATAGCAACGCCCCAAATATGTGGAAAAGGTCAATGGGATGGGAAAATAGGTCGTAGGCAGATGAAGCAGGCTCCAGCCAGAAGAAGAGTCAAGCAGAGGAACAGGCCGGTTATTCGACATTACCGTGAAGTTTACGCTTTAAAGCACGAAATGCAGTCCTCCGAGTATATGTGCCTGCCTCGCAAGGAGGCGAGGTCTTTATCGCCGCTCGCGGCTTTAATTAGACCCGAGCGGTGATAACCGGAAGGGTCTATTATTTCTGATAGCGTCCGTATATTATTATTATTATTATTTTTTTTCTGCTCTTTGAGGGCTAATTTGACCCCCTGAACATGCACGAAAACTCAGGAAACTTTGCCCAAAATTCAGGCCCGAAAAATTTATGAAAATGAAGTCTGCAAGAAAAAATATGAAAAAATGACTCAGTGGCGACCCCTGGAAAAGTCAAAATACATTATGCTTATGGAAAGTGAAAGTACATTTTTTTCAACGTAGAAAAATGAAACTTGGTACATCCATAGTAAACTTCAGGGCAAACAGAAAAGTCGATGACAGCCACACCTAAACTAAACAGGAAGTCCGCCATGTGGGGTGAAAGGTGACCACCTAAATCGCACCCCTCGCACAAAACGATTCAACTCATCGTGTTTTCATCTAAAAGCACCCAAATTTGGTGAGTATTATCTAGACACCAGTGCCGACAAAATTATCAATTTATTTGTATTTTTTAATTAGGTGTGGGTGTGGCAAGCCCATAACGAGGTGGCCATTTTTGTGGTAATAAAATATCCATTAACTCTCAAACGGTTTCTCGGATCGAGTTGGACGCAAAAAGGCGTTTGTGCACATTCATGACCTGAACACAAAAATATGAAAATAAAAGTTATCTTTAGAAATGGCCCTCCAGCGCCCCTACAAACTTATAATGGGACCAAGAATTTAGTTTGTCATAGAGACATGAAATTTGGTACACACATCTGTTATGTCATGACGAACATAAAAGCCAATGACAACCACCCCCTATCTATAACTGTGTTGCCATAGCAACGCCCCAAATATGTGGAAAAGGTCAATGGGATGGGAAAATTTTAGTTTGTCGTAGGCAAATGAAACTTGGTACACACATCCACCATGGGCTTATAAACATAAAAGCCAATTGTGACCACACCCTATCACACAAGAGAAGGCAGCCATTTTGAATTGAAGATGTGAATTGCCTTAAAATACACCTCTCTTTTTCAAAAAACAGAGAACCTCAGGAAACTTTGCCCAAAATTCAAGACCGGAAAAAAGTTTATTTAAAATGAAGTCCGCAAGAAAAATATGAAAAAATGACTCAGTGGCGACCCTAAAAAGTCAAAATACATTATGCTTATGGAAAGTGAAAGTAAATTTTTTTCAACGTAGAAAAATGAAACTTGGTACATCCATAGTAAACTTCAGGCAAACAGAAAAGTCGATGACAGCCACACCCTAAACTCAACAGGAAGTCCGCCATGTGGGGTGAAAGGCACAACCACCTAAATCGCACCCCTAACGCAAAAATGATTCAACTCATCGTGTTTTCATCTAAAAGCACCCAAATTTGGTGAGTATTATCTAGACACCAGTGCCAACAAAAATTATCAATTTATTTGTATTTTTTTATTAGGTGTGGGTGTGGCAAGCCCGTAACGAGGTGGCCATTTTTGTTAAATAAAATATCTCTTAACTCTCAAACGGTTTCTCGGAAACGAAGTTGGACCCAAAAAGGCATTTGTGCACATTCATGACCTGAACACAAAAATATGTAAATAAAATGATTATCTTTAGAATTGGCCCTCCAGCGCCCCCTACAAACTTATAATGGGACCCAAGAATTTAGTTTGTCATAAAGACATGAAATTTGGTACACACATCTCTTATGTCATGACGAACATAAAAGCCAATGACAACCACCCCCTATCTATAACTGTGTTGCCATAGCAACGGCCCGAATATGTGGAAAAGGTCAAAGGGAAGTGAAAATTTTAGTTTGTCGTAGGCAAATGAAACTTGGTACACACATCCAGCATGTGCTTATGAACAAAAAAGCCAATTGTGGCCACACCCTATCACACACGGGAAGGCGGCCATTTTGCATTTCTTAGTCATCTCAAATTTCCAGTCAGTACTTTGTTTTCTCGCCTCAGCCCAAGAATAATCTTTTATTTTCAAAAGTTCAGACAGATCCCAGGAAAACCCAGGGATTGTGGAGACCTTTAACTCTAAATTACAAGGTGGTGTAGCAGGCCCCAGCAGTAGCTCAGGCCCGAGGTGATGAAGCAGGCTCCAGCCAGAAGAAGAGTCAAGCAGAGGAACAGGCCCGGTTATTCGACATTACCGTGAAGTTTACGCTTTAAAGCACGAAATGCAGTCCTCCGAGTATATGTGCCTCCGCGGTCGCAAGGGAGGCGAGGGTCTTTATCGCCGCTCGCGGCTTTAATTATTAGACCCGAGCCGGTGATAACCGGAAGGGTCTATTATTTCTGATAGCGTCCGTTATTATTATTTTTTTTCTGCTCTTTGAGGGCTAATTTGACCCCCTGAACATGCACGAAAACTCAGGAAACTTTGCCCAAAATTCAGGCCCGGCGAAAAATTTATGAAAATGAAGTCCGCAAGAAAAAATATGAAAAGATGACTCAGTGGCGACCCCTGGAAAAGTCAAAATACATTATGCTTATGGAAAGTGAAAGTACATTTTTTTCAACGTACAAAAATGAAACTTGGTACATCCATAGTAAACTTCAGGGCAAACAGAAAAGTCGATGACAGCCACACCCTAAACCCAACAGGAAGTCCGCCATGTGGGGTGAAAGGCATGACCACCTAAATCGCACCCCTCGCACAAAATGATTCAACTCATCGTGTTTTCATCTAAATGGCCCCAAATTTGGTGAGTATTAGCTAAACACCAGTGCCGACAAAAATTATCAATTTATTTGTATTTTTAATTAGGTGTGGGTGTGGCAAGCCCGTAACGAGGTGGCCATTTTTGTGGTAATAAAATATCCATTAACTCTCAAAGCGGTTTCTCGGATCGAGTTGGACGCAAAAAGGCGTTTGTGCACATTCATGACCTGAACACAAAAATATGTAATTAAAAAGTTATCTTTAGAAATGGCCCTCCAGCGCCCCTACAAACTTATAATGGGACCCAAGAATTTAGTTTGTCATAGAGACATGAAATTTGGTACACACATCTGTAATGTCATGACGAACATAAAAGCCAATGACAACCACCCCCTAGCTATAACTGTGTTGCCATAGCAACGCCCCAAATATGTGGAAAAGGTCAATGGGATGGGAAAATTTTAGTTTGTCGTAGGCAAATGAAACTTGGTACACACATCCACCATGGGCTTATGAACATAAAAGCCAAATGTGACCACACCCTATCACACAAGAGAAGGCAGCCATTTTGAATTGAAGATGTGAATTGCCTTTAAATACACCTCTCTTTTTCAAAAAAACAGAGAACCTCAGGAAACTTTGCCCAAAATTCAAGCCCGGCAAAAAATGTATTAAAATGAAGTCCGCAAGAAAAAATATGAAAAAATGACTCAGTGGCGACCCCTAGAAAAGTCAAAATACATTATGCTTATGGAAAGTGAAAGTACATTTTTTTCAACGTACAAAAATGAAACTTGGTACATCCATAGTAAACTTCAGGGCAAACAGAAAAGTCGATGACAGCCACACCCTAAACTCAACAGGAAGTCCGCCATGTGGGGTGAAAGTCGCAACCACCTAAATCGCACCCCTCGCGCAAAATGATTCAACTCATCGTGTTTTCATCTAAAAGCACCCAAATTTGGTGAGTATTATCTAGACACCAGTGCCGACAAAAATTATCCATTTATTTGTATTTTTTTATTAGGTGTGGGTGTGGCAAGCCCGTAACGAGGTGGCCATTTTTGTTAAATAAAATATCCATTAACTCTCAAACGGTTTCTCGGATCGAGTTGACGCAAAAAGGCGTTTGTGCACATTCATGACCTGAACACAAAAATATGTAATTAAAAATTATCTTTAGAAATGGCCCTCCAGCGCCCCTACAAAATTATAATGGGAGCCAAGAATTTAGTTTGTCATAGAGACATGAAATTTGGTACACACATCTGTTATGTCATGACGAACATAAAAGCCAATGACAACCACCCCCTATCTATAACTGTGTTGCCATAGCAACGCCCCAAATATGTGGAAAAGGTCAATGGGATGGGAAAATTTTAGTTTGTCGTAGGCAAATGAAACTTGGTACACACATCCACCATGGGCTTATGAACATAAAAGCCAATTGTGACCACACCCTATCACACAAGAGAAGGCAGCCATTTTGAATTGAAGATGTGAATTGCCTTAAAATACACCTCTCTTTTTCAAAAAAACAGAGAACCTCAGGAAACTTTGCCCAAAATTCAAGGCCCGGAAAAAATTTATTTAAAATGAAGTCCGCAAGAAAAATATGAAAAATGACTCAGTGGCGACCCTAAAAAGTCAAAATACATTATGCTTATGGAAAGTGAAAGTACATTTTTTCAACGTAGAAAAATGAAACTTGGTACATCCATAGTAAACTTCAGGGCAAACAGAAAAGTCGATGACAGCCACACCTAAACTCAACAGGAAGTCCGCCATGTGGGGTGAAAGGCACAACCACCTAAATCGCACCCCTCGCAAAAAGATTCAACTCATCGTGTTTTCATCTAAAAGCACCCAAATTTGGTGAGTATTATCTAGACACCAGTGCCGACAAAATTATCAATTTATTTGTATTTTTTTATTAGGTGTGGGTGTGGCAAGCCCGTAACGAGGTGGCCATTTTTGTGGTAAAATAAAATATCCATTAACTCTCAAACGGTTTCTCGGATGAAGTTGGACCCAAAAGGCGTTTGTGCACATTCATGACCTGAACACAAAAATATGTATATAAAAAAGTTATCTTTAGAAATGGCCCTCCAGCGCCCCCTACAAACTTATAATGGGACCCAAGAATTTAGTTTGTCATAAAGACATGAAATTTGGTACACACATCTCTTATGTCATGACGAACAAAAAGCCAATGACAACCACCCCTATCTATAACTGTGTTGCCATAGCAACGCCCAAATATGTGGAAAAGGTCAATGGGATGGGAAAATTTTAGTTTGTCCAAATGAAACTTGGTACACACATCCAGCATGTGCTTATGAACAAAAAGCCAATTGTGACCACACCCTATCACACACGGGAAGGCGGCCATTTTGCATTTCTTAGTCATCTCAAATCTCCAGTCAGTACTTTGTTTTCTCGCCTCAGCCCAAGAATCTTTTATTTTCAAAAGTTCAGACAGACGAAAACCAGGGATTGTGGAGACCTTTAACTCTAAATTACAAGATGGTGTAGCAGGTCCCAGCAGTAGCACAGGCCCAAGGTGATGAAGCAGGCTCCAGCCAGAAGAAGAGTCAAGCAGAGGAACAGGCCCTGTTATTCGACATTACCGTGAAGTTGCGCTTTAAAGCCAGAAATGCAGTCCTCCGAGTATATGTGCCTCCGCGGTCGCAAGGGAGGCGAGGTCTTTATCGCCACACATCGCTTTAATTAGACCGAGCCGGTGATAACCGGAAGGGTCTATTATTTCTGATGGCGTCCGTTATTATTATTATTATTCTTCTTCTGCTCTTTGAGGGCTAATTTGACCCGCTGAACATGCACGAAAACTCAGGAAACTTTGCCCAAAATTCAGGCCCGGCGAAAAATTTATGAAAATGAAGTCCATAAGAAAAAATATGAAAAAATGACTCAGTGGCGACCCTAGAAAAGTCAAAATACATTATGCTTATGGAAAGTGAAAGTAATTTTTTCAACGTAAAAAATGAAACTTGGTACATCCATAGTAAACTTCAGGGCAAACAGAAAAGTCGATGACAGCCACACCCTAAACTGAACAGGAAGTCCGCCATGTGGGGTGAAAGGCGCAACCACCTAAATCGCACCCCTCGCACAAAACGATTCAACTCATCGTGTTTTCATCTAAATGGCCCCAAATTTGGTGAGTATTAGCTAAACACCAGTGCCGACAAAAATTATCAATTTATTTGTATTTTTTTAATTAGGTGTGGGTGTGGCAAGCCCGTAACGAGGTGGCCATTTTTGTGGTAATAAAATATCCATTAACTCTCAAACGGTTTCTCGGATCGAGTTGGACGCAAAAAGGCGTTTGTGCACATTCATGACCTGAACACAAAAATATGTAATTAAAAAAGTTATCTTTAGAAATGGCCCTCCAGCGCCCCCTACAAACTTATAATGGGAGCCAAGAATTTAGTTTGTCATAGAGACATGAAATTTGGTACACACATCTGTTATGTCATGACGAACATAAAAGCCAATGACAACCACCCCCTAGCTATAACTGTGTTGCCATAGCAACGCCCCAAATATGTGGAAAAGGTCAATGGGATGGGAAAATTTTAGTTTGTCGTAGGCAAATGAAACTTGGTACACACATCCACCATGGGCTTATGAACATAAAAGCCAATTGTGACCACACCCTATCACACAAGAGAAGGCAGCCATTTTGAATTGAAGATGTGAATTGCCTTAAAATACACCTTTCTTTTTCAAAAAACAGAGAAACTCAGGAAACTTTGCCCAAAATTCAAGGCCGGCAAAAAATTTATTTAAAATGAAGTCCATAAGAAAAAATATGAAAAATGACTCAGTGGCGACCCCTAGAAAAGTCAAAATACATTATGCTTATGGAAAGTGAAAGTAACTTTTTTCAACGTAGAAAAATGAAACTTGGTACATCCATAGTAAACATCAGGGCAAACAGAAAAGTCGATGACAGCCACACCCTAAACTGAACAGGAAGTCCGCCATGTGGGGTGAAAGGCACAACCACCTAAATCGCACCCCTCGCACAAAAAGATTCAACTCATCGTGTTTTCATCTAAAAGCACCCAAATTTGGTGAGTATTATCTAGACACCAGTGCCGACAAAAATTATCAATTTATTTGTATTTTTTTATTAGGTGTGGGTGTGGCAAGCCCGTAACGAGGTGGCCATTTTTGTGGTAATAAAATATCCATTAACTCTCAAACGGTTTCTCGGATCGAAAGTTGGACCCAAAAAGGCGTTTGTGCACATTCATGACCTGAACACAAAAATATGTAAATAAAAGTTATCTTTAGAAATGGCCTCCAGCGCCCCCTACAAACTTATAATGGGAGCCAAGAATTTAGTTTGTCATAAAGACATGAAATTTGGTACACACATCTCTTATGTCATGACGAACATAAAAGCCAATGACAACCACCCCCTATCTATAACTGTGTTGCCATAGCAACGCCCCAAATATGTGGAAAAGGTCAATGGGATGGGAAAATTTTAGTTTGTCGTAGGCAAATGAAACTTGGTACACACATCCAGCATGTGATTATGAACAAAAAAGCCAATTGTGACCACACCCTATCACACACGGGAAGGTGGCCATTTTGTATTTCTTAGTCATCTCAAATCTCCAGTAAGTACTTTGTTTTCCTCGCCTCAGCCCAAGAATAATCTTTTATTTTCAAAAGTTCAGACAGAACACAGGAAAACCAGGGATTGTGGAGACCTTTTAACTCTAAATTACAAGGTGGTGTAGCAGGCCCCAGCAGTAGCTCAGGCCCGAGGTGATGAAGCAGGCTCCAGCCAGAAGAAGAGTCAAGCAGAGGAACAGGCCCGGTTATTCGACATTACCGTGAAGTTTACGCTTTAAAGCACGAAATGCAGTCCTCCGAGTATATGTGCCTCGCGGTCGCAAGGGAGCGAGGGTCTTTATCGCCGCCGCTTTAATTATTATTATTATTATTCTTCTTCTGCTCTTTGAGGGCTAATTTGACCCCCTGAACATGCACGAAAACTCAGGAAACTTTGCCCAAAATTCAGGCCCGGCGAAAAATTTAATAAAATAAAGTCTGCAGGAAAAAATATGAAAAAATGACTCAGTGGCGACCCCTGGAAAAGTCAAAATACATTATGCTTATGGAAAGTGAAAGTACATTTTTTCGAAAAATGAAACTTGGTACATCCATAGTAAACTTCAGGGCAAACAGAAAAGTCGATGACAGCCACACCCTAAACTCAACAGGAAGTCCGCCATGTGGGGTGAAAGGCAACCACCTAAATCGCACCCCTCAAGCAAAACGATTCAACTCATCGTGTTTTCATCTAAAAGCACCCAAATTTGGTGAGTATTAGCTAAACACCAGTGCCGACAAAAATTATCAATTTATTTGTATTTTTTTAATTAGGTGTGGGTGTGGCAAGCCCAACGAGGTGGCCATTTTTGTGGTAATAAAATATCCATTAACTCTCAAACGGTTTCTCGGATCGAGTTGGACGCAAAAAGGCGTTTGTGCACATTCATGACCTGAACACAAAAATATGTAATTAAAAAAGTTATCTTTAGAAATGGCCCTCCAGCGCCCCCTACAAACTTATAATGGGAGCCAAGAATTTAGTTTGTCATAGAGACATGAAATTTGGTACACACATCTGTTATGTCATGACGAACATAAAAGCCAATGACAACCACCCCCTAGCTATAACTGTGTTGCCATAGCAACGCCCCAAATATGTGGAAAAGGTCAATGGGATGGGAAAATTTTAGTTTGTCGTAGGCAAATGAAACTTGGTACACACATCCACCATGGGCTTATGAACATAAAAGCCAATTGTGACCACACCCTATCACACAAGAGAAGGCAGCCATTTTGAATTGAAGATGTGAATTGCCTTAAAATACACCTCTCTTTTTCAAAAACAGAGAACCTCAGGAAACTTTGCCCAAAATTCAAGACCGGAAAAAGTTTATTTAAATGAAGTCTGCAAGGAAAAATATGAAAAAATGACTCAGTGGCGACCCCTAAAAAGTCAAAATACATTATGCTTATGGAAAGTGAAAGTAATTTTTTCATCGTAGAAAAATGAAACTTGGTACATCCATAGTAAACTTCAGGGCAAACAGAAAAGTCGATGACAGCCACAGCCTAAACCCAACAGGAAGTCCGCCATGTGGGGTGAAAGGCACAACCACCTAAATCGCACCCCTCGCAAAACGATTCAACTCATCGTGTTTTCATCTAAAAGCACCCAAATTTGGTGAGTATTATCTAGACACCAGTGCCGACAAAAATTATCAATTTATTTGTATTTTTTTAATTAGGTGTGGGTGTGGCAAGCCCGTAACGAGGTGGCCATTTTTGTGGTAAAATAAAATATCCATTAACTCTCAAACGGTTTCTCGGATCAAGTTGGATGCAAAAAGGCGTTTGTGCACATTCATGACCTGAACACAAAAATATGTAAATAAAAGAGTTATCTTTAGAAATGGCCCTCCAGCGCCCCTACAAACTTATAATGGGAGCCAAGAATTTAGTTTGTCATAGAGACATGAAATTTGGTACACACATCTGTTATGTCATGACGAACATAAAAGCCAATGACAACCACCCCTATCTATAACTGTGTTGCCATAGCAACGCCCCAAATATGTGGAAAAGGTCAATGGGATGGGAAAATTTTAGTTTGTCGTAGGCAAATGAAACTTGGTACACACATCCACCATGGGCTTATGAACATAAAAGCCAAATGTGACCACACCCTATCACACAAGAGAAGGCAGCCATTTTGAATTGAAGATGTGAATTGCCTTTAAATACACCTCTCTTTTTCAAAAAAACAGAGAACTCAGGAAACTTTGCCCAAAATTCAAGCCCGGCAAAAATGTATTAAAATGAAGTCCGCAAGAAAAATATGAAAATGACTCAGTGGCGACCCCTGGAAAAGTCAAAATACATTATGCTTATGGAAAGTGAAAGTACATTTTTTCAACGCATAAAAATGAAACTTGGTACATCCATAGTAAACTTCAGGGCAAACAGAAAAGTCGATGACAGCCACACCCTAAACTCAACAGGAAGTCCGCCATGTGGGGTGAAAGGCGCAACCACCTAAATCGCACCCCTCGCGCAAAATGATTCAACTCATCGTGTTTTCATCTAAAAGCACCCAAATTTGGTGAGTATTATCTAGACACCAGTGCCAACAAAAATTATCAATTTATTTGTATTTTTTTTATTAGGTGTGGGTGTGGCAAGCCCGTAACGAGGTGGCCATTTTTGTGGTAATAAAATATCTCTTAACTCTCAAACGGTTTCTCGGATCGAGTTGGACGCAAAAGGCATTTGTGCACATTCATGACCTGAACACAAAAATATGTAAATAAAATGATTATCTTTAGAAATGGCCCTCCAGCGCCCCCTACAAACTTATAATGGGAGCCAAGAATTTACTTTGTCATAAAGACATGAAAATTGGTACACACATCTCTTATGTCATGACGAACATAAAAGCCAATGACAACCACCCCTATCTATAAATTTGTTGCCATAGCAACACCCCAAATATGGAAAAACTCAATGGGAAGTGAAAATTTTAGTTTGTCGTAGGCAAATGAAACTTGGTACACACATCCAGCATGTGCTTATGAACAAAAAGCCAATTGTGGCCACACCCTATCACACACGGAAGGCGGCCATTTTGCATTTCTTAGTCATCTCAAATTTCCAGTAAGTACTTTGTTTTCTCGCCTCAGCCCAAGAATAATCTTTTATTTTCAAAAGTTCAGACAGATCCCAGGAAAACCAGGGATTGTGGAGACCTTTTAACTCTAAATTACAAGGTGGTGTAGCAGGCCCCAGCAGTAGCTCAGGCCCGAGGTGATGAAGCAGGCTCCAGCCAGAAGAAGAGTCAAGCAGAGGAACAGGCCCGGTTATTCGACATTACCGTGAAGTTTACGCTTTAAAGCACGAAATGCAGTCCTCAGTATATGTGCCTCGCGGTCGCAAGGGAGGCGAGGGTCTTTATCGTCGCTCGCGCTTTAATTATTATTATTATTTTTTCTGCTCTTTGAGGGCTAATTTGACCCGCTGAACATGCACGAAAACTCAGGAAACTTTGCCCAAAATTCAGGCCGAGAAAAATTTATGAAAATGAAGTCCGCAGGAAAAATATGAAAAAATGACTCAGTGGCGACCCCTAGAAAAGTCAAAATACATTATGCTTAATGGAAAGTGAAAGTAACTTTTTTTCCCATGTAGAAAAATGAAACTTGGTACATCCATAGTAAACTTCAGGGCAAACAGAAAAGTCGATGACAGCCACAGCCTAAACTCAACAGGAAGTCCGCCATGTGGGGTGAAAGGCGCAACCACCTAAATCGCACCCTCGCGCAAAAGATTCAACTCATCGTGTTTTCATCTAAAAGCACCCAAATTTGGTGAGTATTATCTAGACACCAGTGCCGACAAAAATTATCAATTTATTTTATTTTTTTATTAGGTGTGGGTGTGGCAAGCCCGTAACGAGGTGGCCATTTTTGTGGTAATAAAATATCCATTAACTCTCAAACGGTTTCTCGGATCGAGTTGGACGCAAAAAGGCATTTGTGCACATTCATGACCTGAACACAAAAATATACAAATAAAAATGTTATCTCTAGAAATGGCCCTCCAGCGCCCCCTACAAACTTATAATGGGAGCCAAGAATTTAGTTTGTCATAAAGACATGAAATTTGGTACACACATCTCTTATGTCATGACGAACATAAAAGCCAATGACAACCACCCCCTATCTATAACTGTGTTGCCATAGCAACGCCCCAAATATGTGGAAAAGGTCAATGGGATGGGAAAATTTTAGTTTGTCGTAGGCAAATGAAACTTGGTACACACATCCAGCATGTGATTATGAACAAAAAAGCCAATTGTGACCACACCCTATCACACACGGGAAGGCGGCCATTTTGCATTTCTTAGTCATCTCAAATCTCCAGTCAGTACTTTGTTTTCCTCGCCTCAGCCCAAGAAAAATCTTTTATTTTCAAAAGTTCAGACAGAACACAGGAAAACCAGGGATTGTGGAGACCTTTTAACTCTAAATTACAAGGTGGTGTAGCAGGCCCTAGCAGTAGCTCAGGCCCGAGGTGATGAAGCAGGCTCCAGCCAGAAGAAGAGTCAAGCAGAGGCACAGGCCCAGTTATTCGACATTACCGTGAAGTTTACGCTTTAAAGCACGAAATGCAGTCCTCCGGGTATATGTGCCTCCAAGGGAGGCGAGGGTCTTTATCGCCGCTCGCTTTAATTAGACCGAGCGGTGATAACCGGAAGGGTCTATTATTTCTGATGGCGTCCGTTATTATTATTAGACCCGAGCCGGTGATAACCGGAAGGGTCTATTATTTCTGATAGCGCCGTTATTATTATTATTATTATTATTATTATTATTATTATTATTCTGCTCTTTGAGGGCTAATTTGACCCCTGAACATGCACGAAAACTCAGGAAACTTTGCCCAAAATTCAGGCTCGTAAAAATTTAATAAAATAAAGTCTGCAGGAAAAATATGAAAAAATGACTCAGTGGCGACCCTAGAAAAGTCAAAATACATTATGCTTATGGAAAGTGAAAGTACATTTTTTTCAACGTAGAAAAATGAAACTTGGTACATCCATAGTAAACGTCAGGGTTAACAGAAAAGTCGATGACAGCCACACCCTAAACTCAACAGGAAGTCCGCCATGTGGGGTGAAAGGCGCAACCTCCTAAATCGCACCCCTCGCACAAAACGATTCAACTCATCGTGTTTTCATCTAAAAGCACCCAAATTTGGTTAGTATTATCTAGACACCAGTGCCGACAAAAATTATCAATTTATTTTTATTTTTTTTATTAGGTGTGGGTGTGGCAAGCCCGTAACGAGGTGGCCATTTTTGTGGTAATAAAATATCCATTAACTCTCAAACGGTTTCTCGGATCGAGTTGGACGCAAAAAGGCGATTGTGCACGTTCAGAACCTGAACACAAAAATATGTAATTAAAAAAGTTATCTTTAGAAATGGCCCTCCAGCGCCCCCTACAAACTTATAATGGGAGCCAAGAATTTAGTTTGTCATAGAGACATGAAATTTGGTACACACATCTGTTATGTCATGACGAACATAAAAGCCAATGACAACCACCCCCTATCTATAAATGTGTTGCCATAGCAACGCCCCAAATATGTGGAAAAGGTCAATGGAATGGGAAAATTTTAGTTTGTCGTAGGCAAATGAAACTTGGTACACACATCCACCATGGGCTTATGAACAAAAAAGCCTATAGTGACCACACCCTATCACACACGGGAAGGCGGCCATTTTGAATTGAACATTTGAATTGCCTTAAAATACACCTCTCTTTTTCAAAAAAACAGAGAAACTCAGGAAACTTTGCCCAAAATTCAAGCCCGGCAAAAAATGTAATAAAATGAAGTCCGCAAGAAAAAATATGAAAAAATGACACAGTGGCGACCCCTGGAAAAGTCAAAATACATTGCGCCTATGGAAAAAGAAAGTAACTTTTTTCCAACGTACAACAATGAAACTTGGTACATCCATAGGACACATCAGGGCAAACAGAAAAGTCGATGACAGCCACACCCTAAACTCAACAGGAAGTCCGCCATGTGGGGTGAAAGGCTTGACCACCTAAATCGCACCCCTCGCGCAAAAAGATTCAACTCATCGTGTTTTCATCTAAAAAGCCCCAGATTTGCTGAGTATTATCTAGACACCAGTGCCGACAAAAATTATCAATTTTTTAAAATTTTTTGTATTAGGTGTGGGTGTGGCAAGCCCCTAATGAGGTGGCCATTTTTGTGGTAATAAAATATCCATTAACTCTCAAACGGTTTCTCGGATCGAGTTGGACGCAAAAAGGCATTTGTGCACATTCATGACCTGAACACAAAAATATACAAATAAAAATGTTATCTCTAGAAATGGCCCTCCAGCGCCCCCTACAAACTTATAATGGGAGCCAAGAATTTAGTTTGTCATAGAGACATGAAATTTGGTATACACATCTCTTATGTCATGACGAACAAAAAAGCCAATGACAACCACCCCCTATCTATAACTGTGTTGCCATAGCAACGCCCCAAATATGTGGAAAAGGTCAATGGGATGGGAAAATTTTAGTTTGTCGTAGGCAAATGAAACTTGGTACACACATCCACCATGGGCTTATGAACATAAAAGCCAATTGTGACCACACCCTATCACACACAGGAAGGTGGCCATTTTGCATTTCTTAGTCATCTCAAATCTCCAGTCAGTACTTTGTTTTTCTCGCCTCAGCCCAAGAATAATCTTTTATTTTCAAAAGTTAAGACAGATCACAGGAAAACTAGGGAATGTGGAGACCTTTTAACTCTAAATTACAAGGTGGTGTAGCAGGCCCCAGCAGTAGCACAGGCCCGAGGTGATGAAGCAGGCTCCAGCCAGAAAAAGAGTCAAGCAGAGGCACAGGCCCGGTTATTCGACATTACCGTGAAGTTTACGCTTTAAAGCACGAAATGCAGTCCTCCGAGTATATGTGCCTCCGCGGTCGCAAGGGAGGCGAGGGTCTTTATCGCCGCTCGCGGCTTTAATTAGACCCGAGCCGGTGATAACCGGAAGGGTCTATTATTTCTGATGGCGTCCGTTATTATTATTATTATTATTATTATTATTATTATTATTATTCTGCTCTTTGAGGGCTAATTTGACCCGCTGAACATGCACGAAAACTCAGGAAACTTTGCCCAAAATTCAGGCCCGGCGAAAAATTTATGAAAATGAAGTCCGTAAGAAAAAATATGAAAAAATGACTCAGTGGCGACCTTCTAGAAAAGTCAAAATACATTATGCTTATGGAAAGTGAAAGTACATTTTTTTCAACGTACAAAAATGAAACCTGGTACATCCATAGTAAACTTCAGGGCAAACAGAAAAGTCGATGACAGCCACACCCTAAACTGAACAGGAAGTCCGCCATGTGGGGTGAAAGGCGCAACCACCTAAATCGCACCCCTCGCAAAAACGATTCAACTCATCGTGTTTTCATCTAAATGGCCCCAAATTTGGTGAGTATTAGCTAAACACCAGTGCCGACAAAAATTATCAATTTATTTGTATTTTTTTAATTAGGTGTGGGTGTGGCAAGCCCGTAACGAGGTGGCCATTTTTGTGGTAATAAAATATCCATTAACTCTCAAACGGTTTCTCGGATCGAGTTGGACGCAAAAAGGCGTTTGTGCACATTCATGACCTGAACACAAAAATATACAAATAAAAAGGTTATCTCTAGAAATGGCCCTCCAGCGCCCCCTACAAACTTATAATGGGAGCCAAGAATTTAGTTTGTCATAGAGACATGAAATTTGGTACACACATCTGTTATGTCATGACGAACATAAAAGCCAATGACAACCACCCCCTATCTATAACTGTGTTGCCATAGCAACGCCCCAAATATGTGGAAAAGGTCAATGGGATGGGAAAATTTTAGTTTGTCGTAGGCAAATGAAACTTGGAACACACATCCACCATGGGCTTATGAACATAAAAGCCAATTGTGACCACACCCTATCACACAAGAGAAGGCAGCCATTTTGAATTGAAGATGTGAATTGCCTTAAAATACACCTCTCTTTTAAAAAAACAGAGAACCTCAGGAAACTTTGCCCAAAATTCAAGACCGGAAAAAGTTTATTTAAATGAAGTCCAAGAAAAATATGAAAAAATGACTCAGTGGCGACCCTAAAAAGTCAAAATACATTGCGCCTATGGAAAAAGAAAGTAACTTTTTTTCATCGTAGAAAAATGAAACTTGGTACTTCCATAGGACACATCAGCCCAAACAGAAAAGTCTATGACAGCCACACCCAAACTCAACAGGAAGTCCGCCATGTGGGGTGAAAGGCACAACCACCTAAATTGCACCCCTAACGCAAAAAGATTCAACTCATCGTGTTTTTCTCTAAAAGCACCCAAATTTGGTGAGTATTATCTAGACACCAGTGCCGACAAAAATTATCAATTTATTTTAATTTTTTTTATTAGGTGTGGGTGTGGCAAGCTCGTAACGAGGTGGCCATTTTTGTTAAAATAAAATATCCATTAACTCTCAAACGCCTTCTCGGATAAAGTTGGACCCAAAAAGGCGTTCGTGCACATTCATGACCTGAACACAAAAATATACAAATAAAAATGTTATCTCTAGAAATGGCCCTCCAGCGCCCCCTACAAACTTATAATGGGAGCCAAGAATTTAGTTTGTCATAAAGACATGAAATTGGTACACACATCTCTTATGTCATGACGAACATAAAAGCCAATGACAACCACCCCCTATCTATAACTGTGTTGCCATAGCAACGCCCCAAATATGTGGAAAAGGTCAATGGGATGGGAAAATTTTAGTTTGTCGTAGGCAAATGAAACTTGGTACACACATCCAGCATGTGATTATGAACAAAAAAGCCAATTGTGACCACACCCTATCACACACGGAAGGTGGCCATTTTGTATTTCTTAGTCATCTCAAATCTCCAGTAAGTACTTTGTTTTCCTCGCCTCAGCCCAAGAATAATATTTTATTTTCAAAAGTTCAGACAGAACACAGGAAAACCAGGGATTGTGGAGACCTTTTAACTCTAAATTACAAGGTGGTGTAGCAGGCCCTAGCAGTACCTCAGGCCCGAGGTGATGAAGCAGGCTCCAGCCAGAAGAAGAGTCAAGCAGAGGAACAGGCCCGGTTATTCGACATTACCGTGAAGTTTACGCTTTAAAGCACGAAATGCAGTCCTCCGAGTATATGTGCCTCGCGGTCGCAAGGGAGGCGAGGGTCTTTATCACCGCTCGCGGCTTTAATTATTATTATTATTATTCTTCTGCTCTTTGAGGGCTAATTTGACCCGCTGAACATGCACGAAAACTCAGGAAACTTTGCCCAAAATTCAGGCCCGGCGAAAAATTTATGAAAATGAAGTCCGAAGAAAAATATGAAAAGATGACTCAGTGGCGACCCTGGAAAAGTCAAAATACATTATGCTTATGGAAAGTGAAAGTACATTTTTTCAACGTACAAAAATGAAACTTGGTACATCCATAGTAAACTTCAGCAAACAGAAAAGTCGATGACAGCCACAGCCTAAACTCAACAGGAAGTCCGCCATGTGGGGTGAAAGGCACAACCACCTAAATCGCACCCCTAACGCAAAATGATTCAACTCATCGTGTTTTTCTCTAAAAGCACCCAAATTTGGTGAGTATTATCTAGACAACAGTGCCGACAAAAATTATCAATTTATTTTAATTTTTTTTATTAGGTGTGGGTGTGGCAAGCTCGTAACGAGGTGGCCATTTTTGTTCAAATAAAATATCTCTTAACTCTCAAACGGTTTCTCGAAACGAGTTGGACGCAAAAAGGCATTTGTGCACATTCATGACCTGAACACAAAGATATGTAAATAAAATGATTATCTTTAGAAATTGCCCTCCAGCGCCCCCTACAAACTTATAATGGGAGCCAAGAATTTACTTTGTCATAAAGACATGAAAATTGGTACACACATCTCTTATGTCATGACGAACATAAAAGCCAATGACAACCACCCCCTATCTATAAATTTGTTGCCATAGCAACGCCCCAAATATATGGAAAAACTCAATGGGAAGTGAAAATTTTAGTTTGTCGTAGGCAAATGAAACTTGGTACACACATCCAGCATGTGCTTATGAACAAAAAGCCAATTGTGGCCACACCCTATCACACACACGGGAAGGCGGCCATTTTGCATTTCTTAGTCATCTCAAATTTCCAGTAAGTACTTTGTTTTCTCGCCTCAGCCCAAGAATAATCTTTTATTTTCAAAAGTTCAGACGGAACACAGGAAAACCAGGGATTG
>JALDNG010004998.1:0-15397 GCA_024349245.1 Neodontobutis hainanensis
GACTTTTTCTATCTCTTTTCAAAATGAATATTGTGGTATTGTTGCAGGAAACATCAAGTCAATGAATGTTAAAAGAATACGTCGCTCAATTATGGATAATCTAAAAATAATATTTTTTTTGAAAACACTGATAAGATGTGGTAGTAAAATAAAGTGAATACTAAATTGATTCCTTTTGGATTATTTCCATTTCTATCCTATTTAATTTTTATGTTAAGTCAGTATTAAAAATGAGGAATTGATCTTTTGAAAAATGTACTGTCAAAGAAAAGGCGAAAAGGCCGCCGATTTACAGGTGCTCCACTGGAAATGAAATTGCGCCTTTTACAAAGGTAATGGAAAAATTACATCTTTATTAATTTCATTTAGAGTGATGTATGCATGCGAAACAGAAGTTTATGGAATAGTTTCTAAAAAATATTATTTGTTAGATTTACGAAATTGATAATTTTTACATTTTTCCACTCAGTGAAACGCATATAACTCATTAAACGTCAAGTTTACCACTAAATTCTATCTTAAGGAAGAAATATGTTCGGTATAATTTAAAATTGTGATCCGAAATAAAAATCCAAACCTTATGCAATCTGTTTTCTTATTTTATATCATAACATTAAATATTTAAAAGACAATAAAAATTTTGTTATCCAGCTTAACTAGTATGACTCAGAAATATATAACATCTAAAAATTAGCAAAAGGATACGCTCATAAGCTTTACCATAATCTAAACATTTTAATTTTGCCTCATGCCATTAAAAATATTAGAGATATGGCACGATGTACGAAAAGAAGTTTTTAATTTTAGACAAATTAAAGTTATATGTCCCACGATAATTAATCTTTAGCTAACGACTTAATCCAAAATGATTCAATATTTTCTCAAGTTTATATATTTTGAGGAGATAACCTCATTCAATATTAATATCTGATACAAACCTTAATTATAAACAAAATTTGTTTATTTTTGTAATTTCTTGACTCTTACTTGAGAGATATAGTCATAAATCATATCATAATTTTATGAAATACACTTTCATATTCACGGGTTTTCAGTGTTTCGCCGAATCAATTTGCGCGTGAGCCGACATAAAATTTAAATAATTACTTTTCTGGAAATCAATTGGTGTTATGCTTGTTTCACATCAAATAGTTCATGAATTTTAAAAATAAAAATGCTTCATAGGAAAAAATAAAATATTATTATTTTCATTGATTTAAACTTTTAGTTTCACATTCATAATGAAAATTTATAGAACATTCTACGTATTTACCTGTTTATATTCCAATCTGATGTAATTGCTGGTTAAGTTTATTAATTTCCACCTTTAACTCGTAAAGGCCACTTTATATCAATTTATTGAGTCGAATAATTAAAATTTTAAATGATAGCGAAAAAAATTTATCTACTCATGAATCTAGGCGGCGGCGGTGTTTTCGTGTTATTGTATGTTTGATACTTTGGAGTAAACAATAATCATCTGAAATTCCCAAAATTCAGGTATTTTACTAATTTTTGAAATTTATTCAAAAATTCATTTATTTACTATTGTGAAGAATGTTTGTTATTTATGGTTGCATTTTTGTTTAATTTCTCTTAAAAATTGTTTAAACTCCTAAAAATCTAATCTAGGAGCGAGTTAGTTCATTTACTTTGAAAATGAACAAAGATGTATTTTCCTATGTTACAACAAAAAATTTCATAACTAGAAACTAATAGGAAAGCTTTGATTTTTCGTTATGAGAATACCTAATTTTATCGGCGAATTTAATAATTTCAATATTCTTAAATGATCCAGTTTAAAATTATTCGAAGTGTGAGGTTTAGAATTAGAGTGTTTGAAAATCTGTGAAATTGTAAGTACTTTGAGTTTTATACTATATATGAAAAAAATTAGAAGCATGCAGTCATCCTTAAAGTTGAAAAAGCGTTCTTTTAATCTCTACGGTAACAATTATTATTTAAATGCTTTTAACCAGTTTTTAAAATTTAATTATATCCTACATTGTATTAGGGTATGCTTGACGTGCGGAGGGGTTACCATAAAACGCTCAGAGTTTTGTTTACAATGATATAATATTTGAGAGAACTTCGACAAATCTGAGAAGATAAGAAAATGATTAGGCACCGAGAATAATTTAAAATAGGCTTACGTTCTAGAAATATATGAATAAGAACTTTTATAATATTTTCAATTGAATGGTTTGAAAAAATAAATTACATTGTTAATACTCAATCTGTCTGATAAGAAGTACTGTTAAAATGTGATATTTTGCTTAATATGAATAAGTTAGTGTATGAATCGAGTTAGTTCTTTTGTCAATTGTATTTTGCGTTTTTTTTCAAAAATCCCTCACTTTCTATCACAAGAGGGCCCTAACTTCCATGTTTCATTTTGTCTTTATTACATCACAGAATTTGAGTTAGACCTATGAATGAGCCATAAGTTGATAAGTCAATCAGCATTCTTTTGATACTTGTCATCGAACAAATCATCCAACGTTTCTTAAACAGGATATTTTATATCTCCCTCGATCAAACGGTGGTGAAAATACGTTAAATACGATTTTAATTTATGCCGACAATACTTTTTATCATGAACTTTCAAGTTTCACAACAATGTTATTTTCCGGTTGCTATCTAGTTCTATGATGATCGTTTGCGGAATTAAAAAAACTGACATTCGTGGAACTGTGTCGTAAAATTTGTATTCTTCGTTATTTACTTCAATGGAGTAAAGAGTTTGATCGATAAAAATGGTCTTAATCGGAGGCGAGTGGTTTTAGAGTTAGTTAGTCAACGAGGAAATGGGACGCAGAAAAAATAATTTGAAATATTAATTTTTGAGAGTTCTCATGGACAAAAAATTCTTCTTTATCGTAAAATTAATATGAAAATGATAATTTTTATTCATGAATATTATTCGGATATAGTCTCGATATTTTACGTTCATCATAATACGAAAATTCGTGATTTACAGATATTAAAGTGTATTAGATGTTTGCATTTTTATGATGCTCTGAAAACTTCCATTGATGAAATGAACAAAGAAATAATGTGGAATATATATCTAATTTACAATGCTTGTTAACAGTCAATTAAATATGTTTGAAATAGTGAATAAAACGAATAAGGCTGTTGGATCGCCTTAAAATATTAGTTTTAAATTTTGAATTTAAATTCGATGGAGAAACTTAAAACTTTTGAAAATTGGTTTAACATTTATTTTTGAAACTACTCACCAAGTCAGGCAAAACTGATAAAATCGAGCTGAAAATTGACTAAATGCGTTTATGATACAAGGCGCTGGCTTGATTTTGAGGTAAAACTTAAACTGGACAAACACTCAAATAAATTTCATATTATCGATCCCATTTTTAAAATGTTTATAAACCCTAGAAAGTTTGAACCTTGGAATAGGTTGAGATATATCAGCAAATTAGGGCTTGTGTCATCATTTCTCTGGGTCCCTGCAGGATGGAAAATGGGAAAAGCTTTAACATGAGACGCATAAACGAAATGAACAAGTATAACAGTAAAATTGCCGCAGACACCCGTGTTTGGCCAAATTATCTTGATTTTAAATTTGAGGGTTTTGATAACTTAAAAATCTAAGTATATTGATATTTGCATTGAGGGAAAATCCTTTCTAACCTCAGAGTAAATTATCAAGAAAGTAAAAATGATAATTGAAAATTAAAAACTGTTTTGGAAGCTAAGTTAATTTAAGTAAAGATGAGAATATTAATCTCAAACGATCTATGAGAAAATTCACCAAACCTTTATTTTGAGACTGGGGAGTACAGATCACCTATCTCAACAATAAAATACTCACCTAACACCATTACTAAAAATTATATCCATTTTGAGAATAATTTCTAATGTGACGACATTTTTGAGGAAGAGTTATTGAAGGTTACACATAACAATTAAACATAAAAAATAATCGAAAAATGTGTGGAATCCGCCAAAAGTCAAGATAAATATGAATTTTTCATAGCTATAATCTCAACAGGAAAATATTACCTCGACAGCGTGAGATTAAATGGAAGAACATACGAATGTTAAAAATGAAATGTTAAATTTTGAGATTTGGACTTGAGCTTAGAAAATTTATGTTTTGAGATTATAAGGAGAAAATAAAATTTAGTCGAAAACAATGTTTAATTTTTTTTCGGTTTAGTTGATCTGCGGGTGCTCTAAAATTAGAAAACAGATTACATCATCTCTTGGATATCCATATAATTCAAGATTTTCTCTCCTTATATGTTTAACAGAATTTATAATTTTTCTTTGTTGTACGCGTAGAATGCGATCGCCTATTTTAATATCGTTCTTAAAAGTAAATATATCGAGTTTTACATCTTTCAGAGCAAATGAGGCTGACCCAGGATTTTTAAATGTGACAAACGCAATTTTTTTCTCAAAACTAAAACGGGTTGACAAACCTGAGGAATCATCTTAATTGATTGAATTGGTCCGTATTCTATCATTATGAATGTACAAACTTGAAAAGACTCTGGAAATGTCTTCTTCTTGAGTGGAATCAGGGTAACTACCAACGAATAGTGCATTGCTGTCGAAACTGTATTCAGTTGAGGATTCGATAGGTGAATCGTACTCGTCACCAAGAACACGAATATTGTTTGATGCTTCTGGGACCTAATATAAGAATGAAGATAACGTTTTTAACGACTTGTTCAAAGGGAAGTTGTGGAGTGTCATACTTTTCATCTGAGACTGAATTATTAATGTGAGGATCAACCTTGATGGGAAGAATCGGCAGATTTAGTTTGGAAGTCTTTCATACTTTGACCACTTTCTCGGAATATTCCATTCCCGTTGAATTGTAAATTTTCGTTTATGTGGTGTCCCATATGCTAAATTGAAAAAAAACAAAACTTTGTTTGAATGGTGAGACATCTTTGATGAATCTAATGTTATGAAAAGCACACTATATGTGGCAGGTTCTGAAATTGTGATTTTTTCGGTCATATCCACAATATTACCAATTTTTTTAAATTTATTTGTCGAAGGTTCTTCTCTGTTATTAGTGTTGAGAAAAGAATCAACTGACAGAGAAGTATCTGAGTTTAGGGTTCAAACTACCTTGAAGTATCTGAGCTGGATTGATACAATCGTACAATATTGAATTTGTAACATAAAATTTGCTCTTTGACTGTGTTAAATTTAAAATTAAAAACATAAAATGTAGAGGTGATGTAAAAAACATGAACAAAAGGCCAGGACGAACCGTTGTATGTGAAGAATCCGATGACCTCGTATTTAAAGAAAGACAATACCGTGACAATCATATAAGGAAACAGTGGAGAATTTTGTGAAAATGTTTTCTTGATGGTGATATTTATCCCATGGCGATATATTTCAGTCAATGCGAATGTGATGGCCTTATGTGCTATAATTTAATGTGTACCTGGCGTCCTTCTGATCTTCTGTGAGCTTGATCGATAAACAGTTGATCCATAACTGACTCAGACGAAAACAAACTAAACATTCATTTTAATTCATATAATATATTAATATTTTATGTCTTCCAATTCAAACAACAATTAAAAACAAAATCCAGAATAGATGGTACGATGCAGAAAAAAGTTAAAAAATTTTCTCATTTTAAAGTTGACGATTTAGAATGGTAAATATTACAAAGTAAAATTATAAACATTAAAATCACGAAAGCGGAAGCAAAACCACAAAAAATGCAATTTATCACAAACATGAAAGTTCACATAACATAAACAACTCATTGAAGATGTTTCAAACAAATCTTCAAAGATGATTTAGAACCAGCTTGAAACATGAAAATCTTCAATTAGCTATGGAAATAAAATTAAGCTAATTCGTTTCCGAAAATAAAAATGCAAATTCGACGTGAAATATATGAATTTGACAAATTTAGTTGATCTTCAACATTTATGAAATTCGAAAATTAAGTAGGTCTCATGATCAATTATGGAAAGAATTGCTTATCAAAATAATCGCTATCTGTGATACGATTTAAGTATTTATTTGAAACTTATGAGATAAAGCTCCTTAATATGAAAAGTGATGAAAATTCAGGTAATTTTTCGTTCAAAAATCACCAAAACCTAAAGATAGAATTAAAGTTGAGAAATTCAACAAAGAAAAATGAAAATAGACATTTTACAAATGCCAACAATTAGAGTCACGTGATCAATAAAAATCCTTAAAATTTGATAAAATAAAGCATGTAAATAAACCAAATATTAAGATTTGATCGAAATAAAAATGTTTGAAAAATGAGAGAAATTGAAATCGTTTAAAAGCGTCATATACGAAAATGTGACATCTTGATTTGAGATAAGGCAAAAATTATATCAAATATCATGAGTTAACTCGACCACATAATGATTTTTTGAACAGAAACGTTTATCAAACTTGAAAAAATGAAATAATTCGACTATACCGTCATAGAAACTTGTAACAACGAGATAAATTGAAAATAGAATTTAAAAAAAAAGTCAAAGTAAAAATGAATTAACTATTTTCGAAGATTTATAAAACGCAACATTTCACACGAATTGAAATAGTTACCCTTGCTCTGTAATGGCAAAAATAAACATAAAATGAAAAATTTAAACATTACAAGGGGAAAATGAGAAATAAAATAACCCTTGCACTTTTTTCATCGAGAAAGGTTGTAAAATGTTAAAAAGAAGACGCAGTTTTAGAGTTAATGAAAACTCATTTACGCGTGCGTGTTTTCAAAAAAAGAGTTACAATTCTACATCTTTTAACGGTTCCCGAAGTAGGGAATCTTTAAAAAGTGGATGAAATCAATACTCAATAATTAAGAGTATTAAGTTGAGTCATGCCGAAGTTCACATTTACATAATTAACATGTAGAAAGGGTGAAAGTTTTTGTAAATACTAACATGATGAATATTAAAAAAACTTACTTTATGAGTGGTTGAGAGCCAGCCCCCAAACTTGAATAATAGGTGTTAACGAACTCCCTTGAAATCTCTTCTCTTAGATCGTGTTCGGAAATCTCATTCTGCTGGGTTAATAAATATTAAAAAGATAAAATGAACAAAACGTACCATTTTAGTTAATCCAGAGTAACGTGATGCGCCGACCGCTTTATCAATAATGCTCCTCGTTATCGATGCGAATTGAGAGAATCGTTTTATTATTTTTCGTCGTCGGGTTCATTGCCATAAGGATCGGTTAGTTCGTGATTTATACTCAGATCTCGAACCTCCTCAAAACACAACAGCTGTCTTAATTCCGACAAAACTCGTTGAACTATGTTTTAAATCAAATGCCAGTTTTTCTTTGAATTTTTGGGCTACACTCGTTGTTAGTGCTCACTCCCCTGTTTTGTACACGAGTTCAGTTAATGTTATAAATAAAACGTATTTAATTTTTCAAAAATAGGAAATATTTGTCGTCAGGAGTAAGCTCCTTTTTACGCCTTTTATCAAATAAAAACCTTGACGGTCATTCGCGCTTTTTCTTGAACCCTAATTTAAATGCATGCGTGCTGCTCAAATTTAGTTCCTCGATTGAGGAGCTCCAATATGCCTCCGAGATAATATGTAAGTTTTACTCTTATTGAGATTTTGACTTATTTCACGTCAGCTTATTTTTGATTGGCCTTTCGATCTTTTACTACTCTCCGAAATTGTGCCAGTAAAATTGTTTCTAACGAAAGGCATAATGTTTTCTACTATTTTGCTGGTTGCTTTATGTCGTGTTTCTTGTCGTTATTTATAGTGTTCTTTATGATATTTAAATTTTTCTACAGCGACGTATGGTTTTAATTTACTTTTAAGGTAAAGAGTTTTATGATGTCTGCGGTCGTGATTGGGACTGCGTCTGCAATTTTTAAAAACCTATACCAGGGCGCGCTGATGTACCTTCTGGTCAACTACCTAGAATTCATTATTTCCTACATCGTCGTCATTTCTCTCCTCACATCGGGGTTAATTTACTACAAAGGTCCTGTGACTGATTCAAGGATTAAAAATCTTGTTCAGTGGGCGACTCAGATCGTTGCTGTTGTTTTTATTTTTCTCTCAGCCCGGACAATCATCGGCTCTGTTTTTCTTATTGTCGGATGTATTTCGATGTCGTTCGCCTCAAAGTGCTCTTCATTGTTTTTTTATTCATCTCCTAAGAAGGAATACATGACGGAAGATGAATATATCGAGGAGGGTGTGCTCGAAACTCAAAAATCAGTCAATGAACTTCGCGATTATCTGAAATCGGATATTAAAACAGCTGCATTTTATCTCAATAAATCCCGAAACGCAGAAATGTTTTTATTGGTTTAATTGAAGGCTTAGGGATTTCATAAGTGGATCTGATCACATACCTCTTTCTGAAGCGATGGAACACCAAAAAGAATATGGTGAGTACACATCCGATGAAACGGACTACGAAGAAGTTGATTTTGAAAACTCAGTTTTAACTGATGATCAATGCTTTTGCGAATGACTCTACAATCGTTACCTTAGTTTATTTTTTCATACCAATAAAATCATGAACCTCAAATTTTCTTTCTCTTAATTTCACCAATTTTCGTTGTTATACTTTTCATGAAATTATGTCTGATTTTTAAAAAGCAGTATTTGTTGCGGTTAAACCTTATGCCGGGTTGTAGGTCAATTTGAAAAAATTATCATGCGAACAACACCATTAACACGTAAGTTGAAAATTACCACGCTTTTTAATTTATGAATAACGTCATCACACAATAGTTTTGTTTGTTTTCTTCATAAATCCTTACAAAATCATATTTCAAAGAGTTTCACACGCGCTTTGTTACTTATTTGCAATTATTACCATTTTTTAATGGTTATAAATTTATGCTAACTTTAAATATGATGCTTTGAATACTCTTTGCATGGAATAAGCAAAAAAGAATGTTTAGTCAAAATACATGTGCGCATGAACGAAATTTCGTTGGGATTTTGAGAAATTTTAAAAATGATTATTTCTTTAAAGCTAGTCGATAAGTCAATAGTGCTATGAAAATTCCTTTTTAACTCTTGAAATTATGTTAGCGTTTATTTTTTCATATTATATTTTTTAGAATTGATAATCCACTAAGTCAGTTCTATTCTTATTATTATACGATTTGGTAATTTACACGATAGCTGCACAAAACTGATTTCAATCGCATAATTTATCATTCTATGCCAATTTTTTCAATCTATTGTTACGGTTTATAGTATATTACAAAATTTTTGATTTTCCTTTTTAATAATTTTTTATTTACGGCCTTGAAGGAAGACCATGAATGTTTATTCAATAATCGAGTCAAAATTATCGTGCCATTCCGTTCAAAATATGTTTTATTTTTACGTATGATTTTAGAATTTAGAACATTAATTTTACCAACACAGAACTATGGTTATTTTTCATATTAAGTGTTCAATTAACGAGTATTCCCAGTGAAATTGATTTAATTTTATTTGCTTGACCATGACAGTTACATTTTTCTACTTTTAGAGCATAATAAAAGGTAAAAACTTATAAATGACTGACGCGAAATAATATATGTGAAAAGATTATATCATTGATAATAAGTGCACGCGCAGAATTAATAATTACGCTTTCAATTACATCGGTCAGATAAGAAATATTTAATAAAATTTAATCACGCAAAATAAACTTTTACTTACATTTTGCAATAAATTTCATTTTTAACAAAAAACCGGAGGTTGAAACAGTCGATTACCAGAAAATATAAAATCTGAAATTTTAATTTTCACTAACAACGCCTTTATGGTTTAAGTATAATAAAACTGAATATCTTTCGACTACTAAAAATACGGTAGAACATTGCAGTAATTTATATCCAAGTTTTGAGAATGAGAAGAAAAATAACTGAATAATTTCAGTTATTTTTATTTTCGTATCGGAACGTACGAAAAGATGAAAACACGTGTCAATTTCTGAACATGCTCTAATGCATTACCTTAAAAATTCTAAAATCTTAGTGTTTTTCAAAGATAAGCATAAAATTGGATCACTGTAAATATAAATTGACTAAATTTTTAGCATGAACCTATCGATTTTTAACTTTGAATTCTCTGTTTATCTGACATTATATCCTATAAACATTGATTTTTGAATGAGAAAAGCGATTATGGTGTAAAAATCTGAGAAAAACCTTTATTCTTATTTAGTTTAAACGTTGTCTGAAGAAATTCTCAAAATTTTCACAAATTACTGAATTAATTATTGGTGTTGTACAAATGTAAAATTTCCATTTATTTTGTTTCCATCGAAAAAATTACTTTATTTCTTTAACGAATTAATAATTTATTGAATTTTATTTTTAAGATTTTCATTTATTACCTCTTTCTGGAATGAATAAAAATAGATTTTACAAGCCTTCATCATATTTTGAACAACTATTTTTACAAAACAGAAGATATTTATTTTTTGATTATTACTGGAGGAGTTAACAATTCAATAATTTTTTTGTTGAAACCACCTCCTCGTAGAAGTTGTCTAGTGCTTCAACTGTTTTAACGGTTAAAAACGGCTCAAATTAAAAAAAACATTCTAAATTAGGAAAATTTTTTATGATCGTTATTTCTTAAATTTCAAATGATAATAAATTGAATAGTGGAAAATCATTTGTAAAATTCAGAAAAAGGTGAGATTAAAACATTGAAATATATTATTATGCTTTTAATTTAGTATAAGAATGGAAAATTAAAATTTATCAGAAAATACATGAATAATGATAGTATAATTTTATGAAGATATTTTCTTAAATAATTGTAAATAAAATTCTTAAGGAATATCCCTATCCATTCAAGGATATTACATTACCTTTACCTGCTTAATTTATAAAATTTATCAACTCATAAAGAGACGCCGCAAATATCACTGGCGTTTTACCATTAGAAATATCTCAATAAAAATTAGAAAATTATGAATATTTTTAACTCATAGTTAAGTATGAGTGATCTCAATACATCATAATACTGAGGTTCTAGGCCATTCAACTTCATGGAAATATTGAATAACAAATGAAAAATTTTACTCAGATAATTATGCTATACGAACACTGGTAATTCATTATGAAGATTTAAAATTAAGGAAAGTTCAATCAAGAGTAAATGTATAAAATTCACGAAGCATAAAACCGTATTGTCCCGAAAGATAAGATCGTTCTTGGTGGGATACTAACAATAACTATAGTAAATATAAAAATTGAGTATTGGCTCAGTAAGGAACTTGGTGACCTGAACGTAAAATGTAAAACTAAGTATTTTATTGATAATTATTAATTAATTAAAAACTATAAAGTACAAGGAAAAATAAAAAATTATTGTATGAACCGGTCAAAAAACCATAAATTGATTGCAGATTTTTGAATAGAAAATATAACCGCATGTTATTTCTTTGGACCAATGAGTTTTTGAATGTATATGTAGAGAAGATATTAGTTTTTGGCATATTTTGTTAAACCAGTTATCATAAACTCAAATATATTAACGAAGCCAGTATACTCCAGGGTACTACCATAGTATCGGACTATCGAAAAGATAATACTATAGTTAACGAGAATGATTTTATTAACCTTAGATTAGATTGATCTTTTAACCGTGGCAATCGAAATATTTAAATACACATCACAATAACTGAGTATATGATATGCTGCATAGAAAAAACTTTCCGAGCATCATAAAAAAGATTGGAGAAATCATCTGAACTGAGACTTTTTCTTAATTGTGTATAACTACTGATGAATCAGATAAAGATGAGTTTATTTAATTTAAAATTCTCAACGCCGAGCTAAAATGAAGATAATAAATCTAAAATTATTGGGAGATTTTTATATTTTTAAATGATTTACCATTATTAATATTACTCCGCTTGCGTTAAGGTTATAACCATTTTACCGTTAAGTCCTGTATTCTTAATTATTACTCAGTATAGATTTTTTCATATTAAAATTTATGTCAATATGAATATAAAAAATCACGTTGTTAGATGATGAACTCATGAAAGTGAATTAGTTTTCAATACAACGAAGGAAAAAAAGTGGGCAGTCAGATGAGCAAACATTGATCTTTTTAGCTAATAATGCAAAATTAAAAAACAATCAAAGTACGTTTATAGAAGTAAAAAATAGGTAGACAAGGAATTCTATCGAAAAATTTGGAGCGAAAATTTGTAGGTTATCCTAGTATATCAAGAAGTTTAACTTTTAGTTTATTTGTTAATCAGTCAGATTAGCTGCTGTAAAAGTTAAAAGCAGTGAATATTCACTCAATAAAATGACTATATATAAAATAAAGAGAATAAATTGTTCTTATTTTGTTTATAAACAGGTATTATTCACTTTTTTTTAGAATTTAAATATTAAATTTTAGTGTTAATATAAATACCTGAAATTAAAAGAATAATAATCCACGAGACGTAAACGTAATAACAGAATGGGTAAGGGCTGTCTATTCTAAAACCAATCGGTTGATATTTAGGCATATGCTAACTGAAAAAATAAAAAATGTATTTGGAAAATGTTAGTTCGAATAAAAGAATTAGCTACGTTGGCATATGTGATGTATTTTTATCAATTAAAAAAGTGTAAACATTTCAAATGCTAAAGGTAGAAAATTCTTAAGAAGTATTGTTGGATTGAAATAGAAAAGAAAAAGTATAAATATGCGCAAGATCGGTGATTTAATATGGCAGTTTCTGTCCTTGTCATAAAACCAATTACTGCGCATATAAAAACCTTATTTAATTATTAAAGCTTGAAAGAAACAGTCTTTTTCATTTCAAAATTCATTTTCACATTATTTTCCCTTTAATGATAAACATGTATTTCTGAGGATTTGGCGCTGTTAAAAATGAAAATAATCTAACACCCTGAATTATGTCAACGTTTTGAAAACGCGAGTTAATTAAGCTTCAAATAAAAATTGATGGGTTGGTAGCCACAAAATTCTTACAGAACATAATCAAAGTACAATACTTCGATGAAAGTTTCAGGAAATGCCAAAATTTTTTCAAATAGTTCCTTTTAATGAGACAATATTCGATATATTCCACTGGCTAAATTTAATAGCAGAGGAATTGCAAAACGTTTGACTGAGATAATCTTATACATTTTCGATTGGATGGACGTTCTGCGTGCGCACGTCAAAGCGTTTATATTATGTCTTATTCTGCAACAAAGAAACTAAAGATTTTCAAAGATGAAGAAAACTCACAAAGTAAATATGTCAAAATTAACTTTCCAGAAACGTCACAGTATCGGCATCGAGTCAGCTATACGAAATCATACTGAAAATGAACACATTCAAAGATGATATGAAACTGTTCATTATGAACACGATAAAATCAAAGAGGAAATGCCGGATCATGATTTTGCTTTGTTTATAATTTATAAGGTAGTTTGAAGTAATTTTCGAATTAAAATTATGAAAAATTTCAATTAAATCTTAACCCATGAAATAATTATAACCATTTATGAAACGTGCGTGATAAATGCCAATTTAATAACTGGCCTAAAAGTGATACACCTTTTAAACGTTTCTTCTATGATTGCTATTACAAAAAATTTAGTTATCTTATTAAAAATATAATGAATTCATGTCGATCATTATTATTAAAAATAAGGGAGAATTGACTAATTCGACATAAATGAGATAAATCGTTCAGTGCAAAAGTCATTACTTTCACTGATGTGGGGGTGATTATAAATTATATATTGGACATCGTAACGAGAAATAATTTTCTAAATACACAAACGGAATGAACAAAATAAAAAAGGAAAACATACTAACGAAAATAATTAGATTTATCAAACCAAATTATCAAAATCATTTTAGAAATCATGATAGTATTTAAAAGAATTTCGATAAAACATGAAAATTATCAAAATTGTTAGATGAGGGTCCATATAACTCTTTATTTATTAATGCTGGAGCAAGTTATTAATTTTTGACTGTTCACCAAAGCTACGAAAAATTTTTAAGGCATAACTTTATTGGGAAATCTTTCATTTAAATGTATCATTTCACAACAATTGTATTTGTATTATTTTCATAACCGTCATGTTTTCGTGAAATCTAAAATAAAAGTATGCAGTTTAAGAGATATGCTTATATTAAAAATTTGTAAGGATTTAACCAACTAGAAAAACAAGAGAAACTACCTTATGTCTCTTAAATTTATTATGATATTTAAGAAAGTCAACGTAGGTTTCGAACAGAGAACCCCGAATACTCATGTTTTAAGCGACATTATGTTTGAGCCAAATCGGAGAATCAATAGGATTCAATAATATTTGAAAATTTAAATGTGAAAAACATGAAAAAACGAACTTAGATATTTATATAAACTAATTAGCATAAATAAATTTTTCTATTAAGACTTACAAAGAATATATTTTATAAAGATAATCTCTTTAAATTAAATTTAAAACGTTTTTATAACGAAGAGTCAAATAATATATTGATATTATAATTTTTGAACATTTCCTGATTCAAAAATGCAAGCTTTTTGAAAAATTAATAATATGGTGAAATGGCCACGAATCGAAAGTATTTGTGAAGTATTCAGAATAGGCTAACGAGCGAATACGAATTATTGCGAGAATATTAATTTTAAAATCTTTTGAATTTAAAAAATCACAATTTAAGAAGGTAAGTATAGATATACTTTTTTTGTCTTCTTCATTTATACCAATGATCATTTACTGATGTAATTTACTACAAACTAGTTTCCTTGACACGTGATTAACAATATTGAAATCACATATCTTTTTAATTCAGCTTTTTTGCTCTTGTTTTATTGAAAATTGTAAATAAATTAGCAACAGAAAATTTTATTATTTACGTTTATTTAGAAATTCTTCCGATCTTTCCTTTTATTTTAGTGAATTTCACAAAATAATTAAACTTATAACTTCAATGAAAAACCGATTTTTTAATTATTTATGAAGAATATGAAAATTTTAAATCAGCCAAATCTTCAAATACAGAATAAAAATATGAGGAAACCCTAAATTAATAAAATAAAGATTTAAAAAGTTAAACAATATTTTAACCCACATCTGATCATTAAAAAGACAGTTTACTTTTGGATTCCAAACTCCATTTTTATATGGGTGATCTTTGTGCACAACCACAAAATATATCAAACATAATCAATTGTTTCGGAAAATGCCAAATATGGAAAGTAGATATCTGAATAATTCATAAAAATATGAAGGTCACCCCATGCTGATAAAATATTGATACCGATATGAATGTATCGAAAATTTTATGTAATCCATTGAACTAGGATGGATAATTCCGTTTAGCCACTTTAAGTGATTTGGAAATTGTTAAATTAATCATGGTTTAAACATTTAACTGTCATTACTGTATTTTTGTTG
>JALDNG010004999.1:0-15499 GCA_024349245.1 Neodontobutis hainanensis
ATGAATAAATTTGTCTCTGAGTGCGTCATCTTGAAATGATCAAACTGTCATTTTCGCTTGTCTTTTGGAGATTTTATGCAAAACCTTGAGCAGTTCCTCTTCATTTTGGCTGATATTCATTAAGTTATATCTCTCGGAGATAACCAAAAGGTCTTCTGGCGAAATATCCGTCCAGTAGGTATTTTAATCTTGGAAATATCAATAATAGCTGGACTTCCCTCATTTGTCAGGTTTTTAATAATGCAATAGGTTTTTCCACCAGCGACTCCTAAAAACAGATCAGTCATATTCTTCTCTTCAATTTTATTTATTCTGGTGAATATTTCAAATCATTCAAAATATTCATTACAGTCACTTTTTAGATCAAATTATTCAAATTTTGAAAGCATTTTAACAACTCGTCGCCAATTGTTATGTTTGAAACAATAATGATTACAATTAATACATACATCACAGAGATCTCGAATGAAAAATGCCTTAACTAGTAATATTTAAATATCCTGGACATTCGATTATTTATATGACATCGCCTACGAGAGTAAAAATTAAAGAAAAGCAAAATTAACATGAGATTGAATGAGCTTAGATCTATCATTTTTATTTTACCAATATCTTTTATATTATCTGTTTGAAATCATTATTTCTAATTTTTAACTTCGTAAAGCTTTTCAAGAGCTAGTTTTGTTTCAAAGGTAAAACTAAATAAATATATTTTAAAAGATCTATTTTATACACCCATAGAGCACTAACCATACTCGTATCACGAGACTATCAAATATGAAATAAGCCTTATATGCTTTATTACTACATGAGAAAAAAAATATTTTGGCGCGCAAGCGAAGCAATTTTTAAAAAATTCTTTTATTTTCAATTGTTATGTGAGAAACTGAAAATAGTCGTGTTTACATAACGATGCAGAAAATTATCCAAAAAAAGTAAACACCAACTGAAGATCAACAAATAAATTTTATCTGTGATAAAATAATGCTTCGCAAAGAAGATACTTTTTTTTATTCGTATCAAAATATAATGTCAGCAAGTTTAAAAAATTCACAAATTAATGCAATAATTTTTAACATTATCAACAAAATCCAAACCAAAATAACTTCACTAATACAGGTATACAGCCTTAATGAGTATTTCTATCCTCGGATGATAGATATTTTATAATTCAAAAATTATAAAATAAAATCGAACTGCCCTCTATGTTTAATCCCACAAATATGTTGTTTTAATGTTGAAATTTTTCAAAGTAACATAAAAATGAAATTCTAAGTAAGCAGAACTACAAAATTAAAAAAAGTAAAAATCAGAAAGGAAATTCTTTTCACGAAGATTTCGACTGAACAATAAACTATATGCAATATATTCTAAAAATAAAATAACAAAATCAACTTTTCCTAATAATCTACTCAACTAATTATTTGACTTGAAAGAATTAGCCATGTTTATCTATTCCAAATATTTTTTTAACTAATACATGAAATTTAGTTCGGATGTTTTCGATCACATCAAATTTCCATTTTTACGTAACTAATTAAGAAAAGGAAATAAAACCAGGTAGCATCGATTCGAAAATTTCAGTTGTGATCTTAGTTCAAATTTATGCTCATATATATCAGCCTAAATATAGTTTAACTTTCTATTCTTACAATTAAAATCTTAAAACAATAAATTATTGTTTTTTAAAATCTTCAAAATGTTATCAAAATAATACAATTAAATTTTTTAACAACTTTAAAAGCGATATTTTTATTTCAAAATTCTAACAACATAAATTTGAAATTATTTAAAAAATCAAAAAAACTACCTGAATTAAAATTTAAAATATATGGTCATAAAATCTCTTAAACTGGATTAATTAAAATAACCATTTTTCAAATCTTACTAAAAACTATCCATAGGATAATATATTTATGTAAAGTAGTTTATTTTCTGGGTTTTGATATTTTCGTCGTTGTCATAACAGTTATAAATTCTTATAAATATTTATTATTCTTCATCAATGTTTTGTCAACATCAAAAAGTCATACCTTTATGTTAAATTCATAATTTAGCAGCAGAAGTTAATAATTTTACGAATTACATTATTTAAGGAATGGAAAAGTTCACATATTTATAGAGACAGGTAAATTCCAGCAAAGGTCGATATATTTAGCAATTTTTTTATTGGAAAGGAGAAAAATTTCCAAGGTAATTTGACTAAATTAATTGTACTATCATCTGAGTTATTAAAATAACCAAAGTATTATATTTTATTTTCTATTTTTAAAATTATATGAAAAATTAATCTTAACCCGAATTTATAATCGTTAAAATTTTTAAAGACTACCTTTGATTCAAAATATTACTTAAAAAAGCTTCAATAATTAAAAAAAAATTTTATGAGGGAAAGATTTTGTCAAAGGAAGAAAAAAAAACTAAATCAATTTATCTTAAGAATGTTTTATAAAATGAAATAAATAACGTACAAACGACAATCTTCTGACATTGATTTCACTTAAAATCGCTTAGAATCGTATATAAAATGGTCGAATAATATCTTCACTCTTTATAATATGTTATTTTTTCATAAAATAAAATATTACTATATCTCTTAGAGGATTTAACCGCTTTCTTTCAAAATTGAGACATTCTTAAACTTTTTATTTCTCGTTATATTTTTGAGAACTATTGTTCAAAATGTAACATATGAAATTTTTTATCTGAACATTATATATGATAATCACCAATCTATGTCAGAATTTCTGGCTATATATTTTTCAAATGCTTTTCTAATCCTATAGATTTCGTATGTCAAATTTCGGTAACTGATGATGATCAATGAATCTTATTTGCTGAAATCAGTCAAATTATGTATGAAACCAAAATAAAAGTTCATTTAAATACATTTCATTTTTAATTTTTAAATAACTTTATTTTATATCCTTTCATTAAATATGATTTCTGAATATAGAAAACACTAGATTTTCGCCTATGGTATATGCAGACATCAAAGAATTGATAACCTCTAAAGTTCCAGAGAAATGCAATTCTAAATTAATCATGAAAATATCATACATTCAAACGCTTTTATATCGTCAATATCTGAACCATGTGCCACGGTTAAGCCAATGAGTTATCTGCAAATATTATAAGTATAAATCTCGTTTAAATTTACAAACGAATATTTTAAAAAAGCTAGATCATGTTTTAGTTTCATAAAAAATACATCAAATCTGAATACAAATCTAATAAATTTTGAGAAGATTATAATGTTATTCGAAATTTAACCTCTATAATTATAAAAGAAGTAGCCCTGAAATTGAGGTATCGTTGGCTGCAATAATACACGAGAATCTTTTTTATGTCATGTACTAACCACATACTCTTAATTTTAAGTGAAATGTACTCTCTTAAATACTGGGTAATCCAACGTACATAAATTTATGGAATTTTCTTGAGAGAAGAATTCGAATGAAAAATGTCGTCAAAGAAATATTACACATCGTTTACGTAATTATTTATTTCTACGAGGTACAGTTTAGCATATTCTAAGACAAAAATTTATAGATTCTAAAATAAATTTATTAATGGTTGAGATACGACAAAAATCATTCATTTTTAGAAAAAGTATTTTTAAGGATCCTAATTTTCGGATTTTATGATAGTTTGATGTTTTAATTTCCATGAAAAATATTTATATGATGTGTATCATAAAATATTAATATTTCATGAAACTTTATGTTGAATAAAATTTAAAACTGACTAGTGAATTGCTGATTATGAGGAAAAAAGTTATAGACCTTCATTTTGAACATCCTATCATATGTATGATACCAAATACTTAATCAAAGCTAATTTTTGAGGTTGTGAAGTAAAATATATAGTTTGAGTTTAAACTTATGTATTTATGATTTCTACTTTGAGCCAAGATTAATCGGTTTTACAAATTAAATCTTTCTTTCATAAATAGGGACGAAAAATAATTATATTTCATATATGTTTTAAGTGTCGGTAAGGCATGTATAAATGATAAAAGTTGTGCTATTCGGCAGTTATACTTGAATCGTTTCATAATTACTGACGTAAAGAGCATGCTTTAAAAATCATTTTCATTTATTTCAAGATAAAAACGTTACATAGATTAGGTTTCATTCTAGATTAGAAATATTCGGAAAATATTTTAAAATTTTAACTTCAGGTTAAAGTCAGACCTCGTTTCAGACAGAAAAATCAAGAATATTTAATTCTAATATAAGATATTTTTTAGTAAAAATGAAAATTTAATCATGAATGATTATAATAAACACTTAACTTAAAAAACCTTTCTTGTATAAAATTTTAAAAATTTATTTTTTCATGAAGTATAAAAAGTGTTTTAAATCTTTCCAAAAAAATAAGTTCTGAAATTACATGCTCATGAAGACAAATATTGTAGTTTTTAATCCCACGAACTTTTAAATCAATTGATAGCTTGATTTTAATTGTTATTAATTTCAAAGAAAAATCCAAATTCTTAGATTTTACGTTATAAATTTATTTATTCTCTATATTATTTTACAAAATGCTTAATTATCTAGGAGATTTTAGCAACTGTGTTAAAATTCCGAAAATTTCAATAAATGACAACATAGAATCAGAACAATTTTTAACCAAGTAAAATTTTTTTTTATGTAGACTATTGGTATCTGCGACTAGTGCTCTTGATGATCACATAAATTACGTCATCCTTGGGAACTTTTCAAAGGAAACAAATAATACCTTAGATTCTTGTATAAATCCTTTATTTATTAAATTTCATATCATATACCAATTAAACTGTTGGCTAATGTATATTTCATCAAATATCTTATGAAAAATTTGTTTATCAGTTAAAAATTTTATTTTTCAAAATTTAATTATATTCTGTTTTACCGTTTTAATCTTTGAACCATACAAAGATTTATGTTTCTCAATTTATTCTTTAAAAAATCAAAGATTATATAACTTATTTTTTTAATTTATTACAAATGCAGTTTTTTTAAAAAAATTATTCTTTTTACAATTTCAAATAAAAAATCAACAAAAAAAAGTTCAATTGTAGAATTACACAAACTATTATATTTCTTTTATCATCTACATAGATTTCAAGGTGTTGAAATGCTATAGAAGGGCATCAGAGGAAATCTCGAAACAAAGGTATATTGAAGTAATTCTTAATTTATACCAGTTATTTCTAAATCACATATGTGGAGATACAAATCCTAGAGACGATAATAAATTATGTCTTGCATTAAAAATCCTATTCTATACATCAATATTCTTTAACTTGTTTAATGATGCTCAATATGAAAAAATCGTGATAAAATTATTCAACCTCGCGATAGAAGAAGAGAATCATGAGATTTCACTGTTAGCAATCAGTTAAATACGTTTAATAATTTAGAATGCCTTCACACTGCAGGTTATAAATCAAATCGCATTGAAGAATTTGATGTTTATATTTATGAATTTGTAATTTCCTTTTAAGAATTCAGGTATCTATCATGTGCAGTAAGATAATGAATTCATTTCAAACAAGAGACAAGAAATTGAATTTATAGGAGCTGAAAAACTTGGTTACTCAACAGAAGGTTACCTGCAATTAGTTTGGCATCGTATAATAATATCATGAACATAGGTGATAATATGAATAGTTTTATTAATCATCCAGAAGATATTAAATTCGATATTCTGAAAGTTGTGAGTTGTCAGAAACCGTATCTCGAAGAAACGGAAATATTTCAAAAACTTGTAGCCATAAGGATCCTTTTACCGGTTCTGAAAGTAACTTAATTTTTTCGATTTAAACATTAAAAATATTTTGATCATGTATGTGGTTAGAGTAAAATTCTAATCATAAAATCTCATAATATGAAATTAACCGATTTTAGAATTAATAATATCAGCTAACTGACAAAATTTAACATTTTAGTTTTATCTAAAATTATAAGTTAGAAAAGGACTTATCATCTCATTGTTTACTCATATCAATATAACTTATGTTTTTATTATTTTGTAAATCAGTCAAATTCATTTTGTTCAATGTAGATTTTAAATATTATTGACTTTTCTGAATATTCTCTTTTAAGATAAAATTTTTCAGTTATTATATGAAAATAAATTTACGAAATTGAGAAAATTTTAAGAGTTTGAATTTATGTATTTTTGATTATTTTTTCGAGTCATAAATATTCATAATTCCATGAAAAATAGTTTTTCAAAGTTTTAATTATGAATTAATATCTCAATAGCTGTTTAATAAAAATACTAAAAATATTTTTTATCAAGGTTTTTGAAATTTTAAGTTAAAAATACCAAATAATAACAATTTAATTAATTTTTTTATATTCCAAATTTACCATCACATAGAAAGAAGAAATATTTCACAAAATTCCGATGTTTGAGTTGATATATATTTGCATAAATTTTAACATTTCAAATTCAGATTATATAATTGGGATAGGATTATCTGTAAAAGAATTCTATAATTTAGATATTGACTAAAATCATGAATTATACAGATATAAACTGTATTTTTAAACAACCGCGATGGCAGTTTGTGATTTTTAATTATCCAACAAAATTAACATCGATTGTTCAAGTTGGAGATGTATTGATAAAACTTTCAGAAGATAGGAACTTTATAAAAATGGTAATTTTTATTTTAACCCAGATGATAAAAGATAATCAACCTATAATTTTCAAAATGATTAGTTTTGCATTCCAATATCCAAGAAACTATTGTCAAACAACTCCGATCCGAATTTTATTAAATTTAATTGAATTTCCCATCTGCTTCAGGATTTTTATGAATCATAATGGAATATTGGTATTTTTATTAAAATTCAAGTCTATCTTCAAATAACCTTAGAAATTCTCACATATTTTTCACATTGAAAAATACATTCATTAAATTCTTCAATAGAATTTATCGATACGTTTCAAAAACTGAATATAAATGTTTTACTGATTATTATGCTGAATTGCTTTTAAAAATACTCTTTTTACTTTCAAAAAATCAATTATTATTTGCAAACATAAATCTACCACCTTCAATTGATCACCTCAATTACAAAAAAGAACTAAACATCAAAGAATATCAAATTATTTTTAAAAACTTCAGAAAATACTTCATAAATGGGCCGATATCTCCATTGATTCAAGTAATTTCAATATTATATAAACACGATACAAATTTAGTTGCATATGAAGTTTTTTGGAATTTTAATTTGATTTAATATTTTTTTGAAACACAGAATCTTCAAAAATCAGATGTCAATATTTTTTTACAAAAATATCAAATAATAAATTCATTGATATATCGCACACTATGTCTATTACGAAATTTTATACATTTTAACTACACACGAATGAAATATATCAATCGAGTTATTATTGAAAAATGAATATCATTTTTTTAAAACTTCAAATTCGAATTTTAATAAAAATATTTTGTTTTTATTCTATCAATTGAAGGTTTTTTTTTCCTATTTCTATGATGTACGAAGGATTGTTGTTTCATTTATGAATTGAATGAAAAAATGAAAAATAATTTTTACAGATTAATGGCTTTGTTTCTTTATATGGGGTTAAAAATATTTTTTTTATTTCATTACATTCAAAGAATAATATTTTTATAATCAAGTTTGTGATAATTTTTTCATATAAAAAAATCAAATATGTTTGATTTTTTGTGAAAATATTAATTCTGGGCAATTATATAGATTATTTTAATTTCCTCTTAAATTCAATTCTATCAAATAAAATTTCGCCGTTTCCATTTATTTTTGAATCATGTTTAAAACGGTATGTTAATCAAAATCAATAGTTGATAAAAATAAATACGAATATGTGTACTTCACAAAAGAGATTTAAAATATGTTTTGAAAAAAAAATAAAAACAAGTAACATGAAAACAATTCGGCTCTTCATCATTCTTAATGATTCTTAAAATAATATGTAATTTTGTCTCGACTTGACATATGACATAGAATTTAAGTGTTTTTATTCAAGTTAATATCTTCGTTTGACGTAAAAACATTATATGACTTATTAGCCATTGTCATGAAATTAGTAAAAAATCATGATTTTATGTTATTAAGCTTTTATTGATTGTGAATAAAATAATATTATTAGGTCAAATATTTATCAACCATTTATTTTAACATCGAAACTATTTTGCGTAGTTTTCTCTTCATGATCAACATTTTTCAAATAATAAATTTTATTTTAAATTTTAGAACATTTTTAACAGTGACACATTTGAAGTTTTAATTCTTATATTTCGTCTACTTTGGTTCACTTTGATGCATAGTATTACCAGGTATTATATTGATGATAATTAAGAAAATTAGTTGAAAAGTGGTTGATGATCTTTAGATTCTTGCTTCTATTTAACAAAAATATCAGGTTTTTTATGATTCAAAATTATTTTTCAATGCCGATTTTTATGAAATCGAAAAACAATTTTATATACCTGTTAAAATTTTATTGGGATATATATTATAGTGAGAAAAAATTACATTCTTTTCATATTGATATTATATTAGATATTCTTCTATATTCTTTTCCATCGATTCAGATGGCAAAAATATTCATGAATATAATAAATATTAAATACCAGTTTAACAATTGTAACAAACATGGCATTATGAGTTTTATTGAAGAAAACGAATCAAGAATATTACTATGTGAAATTATTGAAAACTCATATTTACTTTGGTTAACAAAGATCATAACTGACGATGACATTTGTGTGAAAATGAAAATTTGTTCAATCAAATGTTTATTATTACTTATGGTGTCTGAAGAAATCACAAAAACACTCTCATATATGAATATATTTATAAATAATCTTCAAAGAATTTCAATAAATATTTATACAACAACATATGATAACAAAGTTTGCTCACGATTCTACAAATATTCAAAGACACTGATTTGCAGATTATTATTTTATAATAAGGAACGTCAAGAACTAATTTTATGTCCAAAATTGTCAGAACAACCAATGAGTACGTTCTTTATTTCTTCTAATTTTAAACATGAACAATCTTATCTGAGCATCGTCGTAGAATTTTTTTTGCTAAAGTATGAAAATGAAATTTCTGGCATTATAAATTGATAAAAATGCGTACATTTATAACTAACAAATTTTAAAACATCCTTTTTGACGTAACAATTGTCTTTAAAATTTATTTTCATCAATTATTTTTGTTAAAATCATTTTATGTAATAGTTTGAATCCAGAACTTATTACGGTGTGCCTTATTATTTTAATTTGTAAAATTCTATCCTCACCTCCGAGATGTTTAACATTATCAGTAAAAAGAATTTTTTATTTATTAATTGTTGAATTATCGTTATTTTCAATCAATTTTTGAAAAAAATTAAATTTTTATCTTTCAAAGGATATGATACTTGTGAAATTTGTAATTTCTATTTATTTTTTTTAAACATGAATTTTTCTAAATTTCTTTAATTTCATAATATATAACAAGAAATATGTATTTTCTTGAATTAAAGTCAAATTTTATTTATAATATTCCATTTTTTTATTGATGGATTTCATTTATTTGTTTAGGTTCAATTTTATAGATTTTGAAAATGATCAATATTTTGAAGAAAAATGTTTTAATTATATAATTTGGTCGATCGAGTAAACTTAATTTTAAAGGAATTTACTTTTAAAATTATGATTTTGAACAAACTAGTTAACTTATTTTAAATTTTTCAAAAAAGTTCTGAATTTCTTTTTTAAACGGATTCCATATTTTGATTTAAAAATAAACCGTTTGAGTGCATAATATTTTTTTTATTTCAGAAATTACTTTCGATTTAACGATTGATGAGTTATGTATCCACTAATTTGAAGAAAAACTCAATTATTTTGATGAAGATAACTAAACTTCCATGAAGAACTTTGCAGATATAAAGTGTCTGAAATTATCACAAATATTTATAACAATAAAATGACGAAACTTTGAAAAAATATCTTAAACATTATTTTTTGCTGTTAAAATTTACAAAAGCGAATTTAAAATTATAGTTTATGTAACCAACTAATGAGTATGTCAAAACATAAATATCGTTGTTTTAATTCTATGTAAAAATCTTCTTGTTTTACTTTAACAGATTTATGAGATAGCTCCCTGTTATCTTGAAGATTTACATTTTCTTAAGAAAGATTCAGCTATTTTTCAAAATAATTCAAAAAAACAAATGAAATGATCCTTTAAACTGAAAAGGTTAACTTAAATAATTTTTTTAATCAAAGTGAAATCATTTTAAAATGAATTTTTGTTGAAATAATTTAATTTCAAATTGGCTTATTGTTTTTATATATTGTAAAAACATAAATATTTTTTTATCTAAATTGACATAATTTTTTAGAATTTTTCTTATAGGAATGATAAAGTGGATATCAGAAATATTGAAAGGCATAATCTTAAAAATAAACAAAATATTTTAATTATTTCAACAATTCGCTACCATGTTGATCATCAAGTTTCGGTTCTAAATTTTTCAATTGTGTTAAACTTATAAAATAAATTAGAATATCCTTTTAATCCCTCAATAAAATACAAATTTTTATTTTCATTTCATCTATCTTTGTTTTTTTAATTTACTTTCATTTTTAAGTTTGCATACCTTTCAGTCAAGGTTTATTTCCAAAAATAAACGAAATTAAAACATTTTTAATTTCTTTAAAGATAATTTTGACATCACTAATCCAAAAAATAACAAAAATATTTTAACTTTGCAAGAAAAGTTAAACTCATTCATCCATTTTAATAAGTTATGCTTTTCATAAATGTTAAATTTAGGATGATGTTTCGTTATAGATAGTCATATTTTCCCCTAAAATGATTCTTATTAAAGTTAATTGATAACATAAAAAAATTCAGAGCACAAATGAATAAAAATACTTTCAAGTTTTAAGGATAAAATTTAGGAAGATTGATAATTTTACGGATATTAACAATGTAGTTAAAAATTTGTATCAACTTTTTTATTTTCACGATTAAAATCTTTTATTTCATTTGTCTTTTAATAATCACATTTTTACGTTTGAAATGATCTCGATAAAATTCATTTTTCTACAATTTAATTAATATGGTACATTTATTTTAAATTTTCATTTTTAATACGAATTTCAATTCCTCCCAACGATGTAGTAATACCAAAGTTAATTTATCAAATTTTTAGTTTTAAGATTCTAGGATAAATACAATGCTAAAAACAACCTTGTTTTTATTTTTAAAAAGACAAACGATGAAATATTCAACCATAAGATGAATTCATCCTCTGTATCAACGAGAATATTTTAATTTTAAAATAGTTTAAGATTAAATTGATATACGCTATTAAATGTTAAACTAAAAGAATATTTTCTGTGAAAATCAGATTTTATAATTTTTAAGTCAAAGCAAAACTATTTTTTGTTTGAATCAAAAAGATATGGTGAGATTTACAATACTGGAAGAAAAAAGTTACAAAATTATTTTTTAATTCAATTTTAAGACTAGATTTATCCATAGTCTTGTCCACTTAAAAATATGATCATAATTGACTCAAAATATCTTCATTAACATAACCAAACCATTTTATAGAATAAATCTGAAAATATTACTTCATCAAATTCAATATTATTTTGAGATTTATTTTTAATAGTTAATCCAATTCACATATTTATACAGCTAATAATTTGCCATTTTAATTTTTTTTGAAGATTTTTCTTGTGATCAAAGTTAATTTTATAATTTTTAATATAATATTTGAATAGATTCATAATTCGGTAATTTAAAATCTTAAAATTTAAATTAATAAATTTAAAATTCCAATGCCTATTTATTAATATAAAATGATAAAACATTTTGAAGTATTACTTCCAATCTCAAAGTAACTTTATTCAGCGTTAAAAAGATAAACAATGCCTATATTATAACAGAATTTTAAATTTTGAATAAAATCAAATGAAATATATTTTTATGAGAAAGTTCAAACAACGGATTTATATATTAAAAATTTTATTTTTTTCTTTAAATAATTTTTGTTATGTTTTTAACTCAAAAAATCTTAATTTATTGTCATTCCAATGTGCAAAGTTTAAATTTTTGTCAATCTTAATAAATATTACCTTTCATATATTAATTTATTTGAAAATTAATTTTCACTAAAAAGTGAACGATTTTAAAATCACAAATTATAAAAAGTCACAAAATATCAACCGATTTTAATGAGTTAACACATTCGAATATTGTTTGAAAAGATTTATTCTTTGGTTAAATTATTAGATAACCTAGTTATATTACAGAACGTCCAAATTAATTATGTTTCCGCAATTTATAACTTTCTATCACAAAATATTTATATTTTCGAAAGTAACATACAATTATTCACTAATAATAAAAATATAACCAAAGTAACACTTTTATTTGTATAAGATTAATCCGAAGAAACGCTCATATAGCTCAACAACGAAACCATTTGGCGAGATATGTTCCCCCACTTTGCTGATTAATAAATATGTTGTTTGAGATTTTATTTATTTATAAAGCGTCCAAATTCTTTTGAAGATGATTATTGTCGTAAAATAGATCAGAATCTTTTTAAAGAGTATAATTTTTTATTAGTAGATTCAAAACTAAAAAACCTATAACTTTCAGAAATGGGGCGATAAATTCAGCCCACTTTCTTGTATTAAATATTTTAATTCAGATCGACGATACTATTATCGCAACTCATTACCATGAATATTCCATTACACGTGGAAAGGAACAATCTGTTTATTACCACGAGGAAATAGTATGTTCAAAAAATATAATGACATCAAAGGTGTTCAATTTAAATAATTTCAAGTGTGGAACACTCATAGCTATTTCAGGATTAGATATCGATGCAGGTGCAATTGTCGGATCTCAACATGATTATTCATGCTTTTATACAAAAATTTTCAAATATAATTCCAATGAAAAAGACACAGAATTAACAGAACTGTAATAATTATACAAATATTTAGGTTAAACGATGATATATTTTTGACATATACAAAATTTATGAACAATCAGAAAAAAATATTCGGCGTGTCGGATCATGACCGACTAGAAGTAATTAAATTTTAAATTATTAAGATTTATGACATTGATAAAAAATATGAGATCTGTTTTTTTGAAAACACTGAAAGAAGAATACATTATAGTTGTAACTATCCTGATATAAATTCGTCTGATGATATTATCCTTTGGAACGCTGAAATTTATTGTGTGCGAAGTGGAAAGCTCATACACCAATTTCCACAATTAAACCATACTTTTGGGGGAATTTTTTTACCAAACTATTTGGAAATTGCGATAAATAAAGAAATTGTAAATTTTTTTTTGAAGAAAGTATGACCTAAGAACATTTAAAATTCTTAATCAAATTGAAGAATTGGATAATATGTTTCTCAAACGAACATACAATGATGATGTGTTACTTGGAGGTTTTTATTGATTAAAATAAAGCATATTTCAATTTAAGAAGGAACATATGTTATCAATCAGCTGAATTTTTAAGCTTTTCTGTCCAAAGTCGTCATCTACATTCCAAAATATATTTTTTGAATTCAACTAATTTGTCAATTATTCGTAATATAATTATTAAAATTAAAAGACCACATTGAAACTGAACAGGATATTGCATTATTTGACATAAATAGAAATACAACAAAAATTTTGGTGTTGGTATTTGAAAATTACAATTAATTAAGAACGAAAAAAACAAGAGCAGATTCCAAAATAAAAAAATAAAGTTATATGAGATTGGTTCAAATGTTAGAGTTTGGTAAATTTTACTTTTAGAAAATGAATAAACGAGGAATATAATCATCAAAATATATGAGTTTACTGTTTTTATCAAGAAGATATTTACAAACTTAAAACACTATTTTTGAGATAAATTAAGTTTTTCTTACTTTGACGATAAAAATTATAGGAGTTTAACTTAAATTTCTGTGTTATTTTTGAGTTTTAATTCTATTTTGAATTTTTCACGTAAGATATAATTTTTTCATTTTAAAAATTTTTATCAGATTATGTATATGTTTTATTCGTTTTTTGAGTCAGAAAAAATTGACAAGAATTGTAGATTTTATGAAAACTATCGAATAATGAAATGATAATTTTGTTTGGAATAAATCGATTTATTTTAAACATTACAATAATTATTCATTGTTTAAAAAATTTATTTTTAAATATTCTATGATAATGAAACTATATTGTTTTTGAGTTGTATATAACTCATATAATGATAAATCTAATTTTTGAATGATAATATTTTTTATGAGAATCACTTTTAAATCATCAATATCAAATATTTTGATTTAAAATTTATGAAAATTTAAAAAGTTTAATTTGAATATTATTCATATTTTAAATATAAATTTTTAATGAAATAAAGTTATTAATCTCGCATTGAAAAATATATTTCTCAAACAGTAGTTTTTATTCTTGAACTATTTTGTAAATATTTCACCATTATATTGAACATCTAAAAAATCCTATTTCTATAAGCTGATATAGTATAAAGTTTATTCATCTATATATCGGTTTATATTCATGAATGTTCATCGGATTGAAGGAAAGCGAAAATTTTCTTTGAATATGGTAGAAAAAATTATTTTTAAAAATTACTAATTTTTAGATTAAAATTGATCTTTGATGGGGAAAATCCAAAAAATATTTGAGTTATTTATTTCCATATGTACTTTTATTTTTTATATAAATACCGTAAAAGTTTCATTGGTTCAAATACTCATTTATTAAATCTATAAGCATTCAATAATCAAAATACACGAGTTTTCAGCTTCTTTTAATTATTTAAAATGTTGAGTTAAGATATTTAATACTCGTTTAATGCTTCATATGATACATCATAAGGAAGCATCTTTGTGTTTGTATAATAACAGATGGATTCATCAAAATTTTTACAAAATTTATTTTGATGATATATAGAAACAAATTAATCTCAACCGCATTTTTTCAGCAATGAAGCATGTTAACATAAATTGACGTATTTTAATGGTAATATTACTTAAAATTTATTAGCATTGCTTAAATAATCAAATTAGGATTTAATTTCAAGCATATTTTAGGTTTACATTGATTTGAGAATTCTTTAAAAATATGTTTTTACGCTATCAGTTTTATATATTCTTGTTCTGGGATTAAAATCAGATATTTCTGTTTTATTTGCATGTATTTAAATCAAATTGTGTGAACACAAAAATATTCTTGATTCTAAAATATTTTTGGGTATCCCAGGTAACAGTATACGTTATTGAGGAAGAAAATTCTGAAAAATCTACCAGTGAAACAATTAAACTTTTCAATAGAAATAGAATTTATTCAAAATAATATTATATTTTCAACATGAATCAAAAATAAGTCATGTAACTTAAATAAATCTTTGAATAATAGATCGATTGAAATAAAATTTAAATTTTATTTAAAATAGC